>JAFFZH010016077.1:35126-51019 GCA_018420115.1 Euura saliciscinereae
TGAGAGGAAACAGATTCGTAGAAAAAATTTCAAACGATTTTTTGTGACTATAGTAGAACGTGAAAAAATGTCTCCACTTCTTCAAGTAGCGACATTAAACCGACGATGCCAACCACACAGCTACACAGGCTCAGAACTCGTAGCAATGGGTCCTGAAATTGGGACCGACCAGACGCCCTGGGCAACCTCATCCCCCTCAAAACCCTCGAGGTCTGTCACGCCATCCTCTACCCAGCCACATGCCATAACCCAGTGGCGATCAATCATCGAGGGGACGGGACTCGACCCGAATTATCAAACAGAAACCAAAGTCGCTGCAACAAATAAAATAGAGAATAGAAGAAAAATCAATTTATTGTGTTAATCAAATAATAGAGAAATGATTGAAAATCTCTTTTATTCGATGTCAATTTTCATTATCATTGTGAAAAATGATCATTTTGTTTTTTATGTTCTAAAGAAATCTGCATTGAGAATCGTTGTGAAACGGTTTTTCTAGTTTTTCGTTCTAGAATCTCTATTTTTTGTTACAAAATTAATTAACACAATAAAAACTTGAATCGGTTTAATTTCCAAATTTTTAATCCAGTAGCTGTGATAGAGATCGAATGAGCAATGAGCACCACTGGGATGCGGTGCCCGCGGCGTTAGCGATCGTGTGGACTCGGGTTTTGCTTTCGGTAAAGTTCGGCCGCGCGCATGTCCGGCCCGAGATTGTCTGAGCGCGCGACGTTCCCACGCCCGCCGCGCATGCGCGAAGGCTTCGTTCTCTGTCTCTGTCGTTTCCGACGCTCTCGTCCCTTCTTCGCCCTCCGCCCTCCGCCCTCCGCCCGGCTCTCTTCGCTCTTCGCTCTTCACTCTCGTGTCTGTCTATCGCTGTGGCGCGCTGTACCTCTTCATCCCCGTCTAAACTCTCTCGCTCTCTGACTCTTCGCTGCCGGCGGGTTGCGCGGTGCGCGCTTCGCCTTCCACCACTTGCTACGGTTATCTCTGACTCCGCCCGCGGTCCTATACACACACTCTACACTCTACACTCTACACTTCTTTTTAGAGACGGTCGAGACGATCGACGGTCGACGGTCGTAGCTCGTTGCTCGCTCGCGCCAGCATGCTGCTCTAATAATGATACACACCGCTTTCGACACTGACCGGCATCAATGCCTCTCCCTCGCGATACTCCCTACTACCTCATTCCCATTCTCATTCTCATTCTCGTTATCATTCTTGTATAATTATTTATTACAGTAGTTTTTCAACTTACACAAAATCGAATTTCATATTATTGTCATTCATTTATCTACCATTCTTGATCTAGCCGAAGCGCTATTGCTAGGTTATTTTTAGCTCTAGGTGGAGAACGTGTGTCAGATTATTACGGTAGATGCATTTCGTCGCATAGATTAACCGCGGTGTGTGTACGTACCTGTAGCCACCGTCCGAATACCGGCACGTAGGTCATCGCGCACTAGCAATAAGCTTCTAACCGAAAACATTGATTCGCCGAAACACATCGTCTGATCAAAAATGGTATTGATCTATAGAATAATATAGATCAGATTTAGGATTCGATCGGTCCAGCGGCTTTTGAATTATGTCCAGAGGACAAAAATCACGATATCTCAAGAACGAAGCATCAAATTTCTAAATTTCAACAACAACAAAAATCTAAAAATGGTCTGATTTGCATCGAAATTGGTTCTCGAAGGTTTTTTTTGGACTCTTCTAACGAATCCGAGGTCAAACTTGTAAAATTCTTGATATTCTCGTGTACAACCTGATGGTATTTTGAGTCCGTGTTGCGACTTCCTCGTCAGACTTCCAAAATTCGAAACATTAATTTAAGCCTCTTATCCAGAGACCCGAGAGTCTTTAATATAGCAGATTACGTATTTATTTATACGTTTTGTGGATATAGGTTATTCCGGGTTCGAGTATGAGTATCATTTCCTCATTTCCTCGGTGATCCTGGGGCAGGTCGCCGGTCTCCGGTCTCCGAAGAGATTAAAGTACCCTACGCGTCTTACACGCGAAGTCGTTGGTTTATGTATCACTGATTTAATGCGGGTACTTATACACCGTACCCACTAACGTTCCGCATTAACGACGGAACTGCAATTACCCAACCCGATCGTTCCAGGGCGGGTGGTAGACATGCGCCTCTGTAATTGAAAGCTAACCTTATATACAGGAGAGACACCGACACTGACACTGTCTCTGGACTCTGGCTCTGAAACGCGTGGGTGGATCATCGCTTTTCGAATATACCATTGATTATTTCCTCTGGAATATTTATCGTTGAAAATTAGACAAGGGAGTGGTTTTTTCTTTCTTTATTTTCCTCTCTTCGGGAGAGAAACGGAATGACACAGCCGTGGGTGCCGGTTTTGCCGCGAAAGAATTAAGAAAAGAACATCGACGAAGCGGTAAACGAATCGAATAAAATCCATACTTTACGAACCTAGATTTTAAAACGAGGTAAAAGGAGGAAAATAAACTGGATGGCCCACGCGATCATGAACGGGATGCTGCAAAATGGGAATTTACATTTTAAATAGCCGTCATTATCGTCTACTTATTTAGGGTATCAAGAAATGACCTCACATCAATTTTTTTTTATATCAAACTCTATTTTTTTTTCATCATAGATTCCCGTCGATACTGCGATTAATTGATTGATTAATTAATTAATTAGTTATCGTAGGTTGTAGGGATCCTCGGGATTCCAGGATTTCGAATCGCGTGCCCGGCGTCTGGTAGCCGCGACTACCGCAAAGGGATTCTGATCTCCTTGTAGAAAAATGTTAACCACTGGTTACACTAAATGGGAGTATTTTCGTTTTTTTTTCTTCTTCTTCTTCTTTTTATTCTTCTTTTCGAAGCCTCACATATCTGAATAAGTGGTTCTTCGAGCAGTGCTTCAAAAGTTCGGGGGTTATGGTCTCGCAGAGTCCATATATATACCATCGGTAAAACACGTCTGCATCTGAAGAAAAAACAGAGGAATTATAAAACAATAATAAAAAAGAAAAAGAATCTGAAAGATCGAACCGGTGTTCAGGGGTTATAACCGACCTCCACGTGGTCTACGAGTTTCTTCGCTCTCGTACAGGTAACATAACTCTCTATCTCTGTCTTCCTCTGGGACTCTAGTTCTTCTGAACGTGCTATTTAGTATTCTTTGCCTGATTTTAAGTCTGAGTCTTAAGCTTTGTGTGTTTCTGTGTGTGTGGGGATAAATTTATTGCATGTGGCAGAGTCCGAGGTTGTAAGTAAATACACTAATACATTTGGAGCGATATTCTTGTCTGTGTATGCTACTTGGTTCGGGATTTCGGACGATCTTTATACTCGTCCATTTATCAAAATTGGGTGTCTATGTGAGTATATGTATATCGATTGACTAAGATTTCTTGAGAGAATGAATCAGCTACAAATAAGTACTGAACGTTTTTTTTTTTTTATTGAAAAATTAGAACGTAGACTCGAAGATCAAGGGAAAATCGAGTATATTTGAATATTGCCAATTTTCTAGAATTATAAAACAAGAAAATTTAACATCGACAAGATAATCAAAATCGTTGGAGTTTATAACTAGAGACTTTAAAAATTTCTATTTTTAACGACGAAAAGAGTCATTGAAGATAATTGGTCGATTTTTGTTTTGTGAACCTTGTGTGTCATTATAAACGGCATCAAGATTCTGTTAGGCAGGGTAGATTTTTCAGAATATTAAATTGAACGTATATGGTTCAAATTTATTTTAGAAATCATCAGAATTGAAGAAGTTATCGAAAAAAAGCTCATAAAAAATTGATAACTCCTACGATTTTTTATGTTTGAAATGTTAAAAAAATTTTATGTTGCTTCGATTCTAGAATCTAAATCGATAAAAAAAAAAAAAAAAGTAACGAAACTTTCTCGGAATAATAATTGGTGCGGTGGGTCCAGGGTCCAGGGTCCAGCAACAGGTGTTTACTGCCTCTTGCATGCCAGGCATCGGCGTCTATGTTGTGGCATAGACCGCACACACACAGTTCTCGAATGAGTCGTGACCGGATCGTCCGATTTTCCATCTCCTTCCGTGATCCTCGCACCTCGCACCTCGGCCAGATGAGAAGAGAAGAGAAGAGGATGGTTGAAATTGTCTCATCGTTTCTTTTTCTCCCGACCACGACGGACTTGAGTGTATATATAATACTAGATGTTAAATTAGGATGCCGACTGGACCAGATGGGGGGGGCGGCTTGCGGCTATCCGATCGGTCGAATATAATGCCTTCGATTTGTATTTTACATTTCTGCGGTCACGAGCCATTGCCGGCCATTATCGCTATTAGAGGCGATCGCGGTTCCCCTCCTCTCCACCCCCTTCGGAATAGCATTGCCACGTATGATGATACTTTTTATTCTCCTCCTCCTCCTCTTCTTCTTTTTTTTTATTCTTAAACCATTATCGTAATGATATACCTGATCCAAGGCGATCGAAATGTGAAACAATGATACCCAACGTCGACTACCTTGCTTCGTCTTTCTCTCTCTCTCTCTACCAGAGGACAGAAGATTCTGTGTAGTTTGCACATTTTTGTTATGTTGTTATCAATCATGCAATCATCGTGGAACAAAATTCTACGAGTTTGATCAACTATTTTTACAGTTTATATTCAGTATTGCATTTTTTTTTTCGTCCAATTAATCGAGTAACTGTCATTCTTCAATTAATTTGAGACTGGTTTTCAATTATTTCATCCTCAAAGACTTTTTCCTAGTTTATAAGCGAAGGGGAAAAAAACTCGACATTTGACTGACAATTTATTTCAAATTATTTTTTCTCATTGTTTCAGTCTTTTTCTCAGTTATTTAATATTATTTCATTTATTTCTCAATATTTCACGAGCTATTGACACGTTGTTTCAACGATTTATTTCCCCCTCGTCTATAAGGTACGCGATGTAATCGTGTGACGACGACCACTCACGACCAGAGTGACATTTTATCGGAAACAACGTTATTGCCTCTTTCCTAATTTGATTTAAAAAAAAAACATATATATATACACGTTTTTGTCTATTACATCGTGTGTTTCGGAATAGGAGAATAAAGTTACATCGTTTGATTTTTTTTTCTATTTATTTTCCCAAAAGTGTTTTTTTTCTCGACCCGATAAAAAGCGTCTCTTTAGATCCTGTGGAGAGATAACAAAATGTATTCCCGCTACGTATGGGATGACTCAATCGTTAATTATTGCCTTTTAATACCGGGTACGTAGTACAACTTAGGACGATATAGGGTCTCGACGTGACGCTGGAACCTCGGTATCCGGTGGATTAATAAATCTGAAACGAACTTTATGTCCGAGCCGAGGTGTGAAACGGTGATAGCATGCTATGGGAACACGACTACGTTACTTTTTATGGAAGTGGAAATATAAACGATAACTGTAATCATAGTCGTTTGTGAGATGTAGAGAATTTATTCACTTTTACCAAACGCGTCTTTTTCCAAATTGATCTTCTCTCTTTTTTTTTTTAATTGTTATTGAAGTAATTTCACCGATACGATAATAATTTTTCGAATTTCGATTCAGCTTTTTTGTTTCTCACACAATTTAATTGACGATAATTATTCGCGTTATCTCCGATCAATTGTAGCCTGATTAATTTGGAATCTTGCGAATTCATAATGTTCTCATATTTTACAGTAAATTGAGGAATCATTAAATCAAACTTCAATTAAATTAATTCAAATTTATTCCTCGTATCTAATCGTAAAAATATTATCAGCTTCAATAATTATAGATTATCTGAATTAACAATTGACACAAAACATTTTTTCCCCAGTTTCGGTGAATTTTGATAATCTTTCCGAGTCTCGAAACGGTTGACGAATATGAGAGAGGACCTTAAATCTTTGCATTATACTTTTATATTGTTTTTCTTAATTGCTGAAACGTCCATAGAATGAAATTGTTATGAGTTTTATAATTGCTTGTTAGCTGTACTCATTACTATTCATAGATCCGAAGGGTTTCGTTCGGTTCGGTTCGGTTCGTTCGTTCGTTCGTTAAACCGAGCTTCCTTTATCCGAGGTACATAATAACGCAATTAACACACCCTTGGTTAATTGGCTGAAGAATCGACGCCACCGTAGCCCCGACTGAACGTATACCTGCCAGTTCCTTCCATATATTCTCTTCGCAATGAAAGTTTGAAGATAAAAGAAAAAAAAACTATCTTAAAAATGAAAAGACGAAGATGAAACAGAAAAAAAAAAGGATGATAGAAATAAACAGCAACAACCCTAACGATGTCCATCCGAATATCTTTTGCTTTTTTTCTTGTCCTTTTTCTTTTTCTTTATCGTTTCTTTTACCCCTTTGAAGCCGCTGATCATCCGAACGGGAGGGAAAATAAGTAAAAGAAAATGAATAAAAAAAAACAACAGGCTTTCAAAAACTCATTTCAACGGTAACAAATCAACTCGCTTTATCACTGTGGAGAATAAGAGAGCCACCGTTTTTATTAACCGCGAGGGAGCCAAATTAACCCTGACGTGTCTCTTCGGTCTTATAACTAAGGATACCGAATATCACGGATCACGAGACACTGTAATTAGGGTGTCTTGCGCTAAACTTATTCTGTCTGCACGATGCAGCTATGATTTATTTTTAACCATCAACTTCTACGCAGGAAGGAATAATTAACCGAACGATCATCTGTCTTGCAAAAAAATTAACGATTTTTATTTTTCGTTTTTTTTAATTTTTTTTTAAATCTTTTTGCGAAAAGATGAAATGACCAATTAAAAATATTGAAAGCCATTAACTCGGAGTTTGCTAATTTTTATTTTCACTATATCACAATTATCTTATATGAATTAAATTTGACGAAAAAAAAAAAGAAAATTATTTCTTCCATCGTTTAAAAAAAAAAAAAAAAAAAAAATCCCAAGTTATCGTTTGTTAGGAGGAACGCGAAGAATGATTTGAAAAATCGACGATCATTTAATTTCATACCATCTCTCTTAAATTTGTAATCATCAAATATTCGGCGATTCAAATTAATTGATAAACGCGATCGATCGATCAATCAAAGACACACTAAATTCGTTGATTAATTAAAGTGTCTGAAAATGAATTTTACTCAATAATTAGAGTAATTATTCTTGTTGTTTTTTTTTTTACTGCTTTTTTTTATCAGTGTATATAAATTCTCGTCGCAGAGGAGAAATCAGATCCTTATAGCGCAGGATTTCTTACAGTGTAAATGTTAACGCATGGTTGACTGCAGGGAAAAATATTGTTGGGATAACCGAACGTAACACAGGGTAACGTTATAGCTCTTAGATTTCTCGTATATGTACTTGATAAAGCAGAAATCGCTTTTGCTCATGCTGATGACGATTAGGTACATGTCTTACAAAACTGGTGGGTGAAAGTTACACTTTATTCACACGTATATATACATATATATATGTATATGTGTGTTTGTAACTAGATAGAAATGATCATGGGAAACTCCCAACTCTGTCGATTTGTAACGAGTCGATAACACGATCGAGAGAATCATTTGATTAATTGATAAAACACAAATTTACGTCATTTTAACATTCAACATGTAGTTGTTGAATTTTTTTTCATTCAATAATACAATGAAAAATGTCGAAATCAACGTAACATTTTTTGTAGACCCTGGTGTAACATTTTATTTCTAACCGTGTTCGGTTATAACAAATCTGATTAAAAGGATCCTTTCGAATGAATAATCGATTAACGGAAATCGACGTTCTTCTGATCGATCCATTTTCCTTTTTTTTCTTCTGAATTTCGAATCAATGACAAAACGTCGATTACTTGATCGATCAAGTGTGGTTTTTTATTCGAAAAATCATCGATCAATCGATTAATCGAAGACGTCAATACAGTTATTCTAAAATATTGCGAAGAAGAAAAAAAATCGTCATCAGTTTGTGTCAAATATTAAAAAAAAAAGTAAAAAAGAAACTTTAATCTAACAAACTTTAATCTAATAATCGACAAAAATGTGACAAAAAATTTGAAAGTGAGATAAAATTGTGTATTTTTCTTTAATTTTTATCATAGCCGCGTCTTGTTTACCGAGTCATTTGGCGTATAACAAACTCACCGAGTAAGAGAAAGAAGAGAATAGATGGTGTCGAGATGCTGTACCGGACCCGGTGACCGATCCTCGCCGATATATATCGCTTCTGTTGAGGCAGTCGCCTCACGTATCCGATTCTTGTTTGTTAAAACCACCGGAGTTAAACGCGGTGAGAGCAAAGTGTGCAAGCCAACGAACGATGAAGAAACGAGGAGATGAAATGAACTCTTTTAATTCAACCCTAGACTTCCTCGACTCCCCCATGATAAATTATCTTCTTCTTCTTCTCTTTTTATCTTTCGAAAAAATTATTCGTCTCGATCTCTTCGCTTCGCTCTGAGTAACCTTTTACAGAAAGTTGTCGTTTAACGTCCTCCTTCTCCTCGTTGACTCCTAGGCAGCCATGAAATCTTACGAGTCGAGTGCTCTGCACATATTTGATATATGTTTTTTGGATAATGTTCACGGGAGGAGGGGACGTTGAATCGATATGTTTGAGAACGTGTGTGTGTGTGTGGAAAAAAGAGGAAAAAATAAAAATTGAAATATTTTATTTTCGGTTTGCTTATGCATATGTGGACAAACAAGGTGCCATGGATCTTCTCTCATTCTTGTATTCCATGTGTGTGTTTGCTGTCTGGTAGCTGTTCACACGAAGTCGTTGATTCGAGCGAAAATACGGAAATTATACGTGATTAATTAACGTCGAGGTTGGATTCGACGTTAAATGCCTGCCGCACACTTCCCTCTCGAGCATTCCGGTTTTCTGTAGATCTCAGATTCGACGTTTTCGGTATTACGACACGGGACGTGACTCGCATATCGACGATTTACTTACAAACTCAGAAAACCTCTTCGTGTTGTACTACCTATTCTTTTTATCAAACATTTGTCTCTCTATATTCGTCTTGAATAAAAAGAAACTTGATTTAAAAAAAAAAGAAGATTTTTCCTCTACTCGAATCTCTTCGTGATATTAATTGTGTATCGATATCGTATCGAGCAATTAGTCGAATTGGCTACAGTCGACGGAAGAAAGTATTTCTCGTGTGTCGAAGTGGAAGTCGATTCAGGGTATTGAAAAACGCGATTCTGTACGTATTTCTCGAACTTCGGATACGTACGTAGAAGAAAAGAAAACAAGTTGACACTCTTCGAATGCAGTTTTATCGAGCCAGAGGGACAGCCTTATGTAGACTGAGTCATGAAAGGTGTACCAGGAAATGAGTATAAAAAAAGATGCGAAACCATTAGCTCTATACCTGTTACAGCTTGGCAAGGACGCTCTCTCTATCTTTTTTTTTCTATGGGATTCTATCACTTCTGATATTTTTTTTTGATATTATGATAATCAACTTTCGGGAAGTGACTTAAGAATTTAATCATAGACGAGTATCGCAATATTTTATAGAAATATTTTATAACAGTACCTGAAATATCCCTGAATTGATTAAGTAATCGTGTTTTAATTTATTGCGATGCAGTTTCTTTATATCAGTAAACAAGAAAGTGTTTTTTAAATCAAGAAGAGAATATTTTTTCTTTTAGATTTGAGAAACAAATAATTTTCATAAATTTATTGTATTGGCACTTTTTTTTTTTTTTTTTTGTGACCAAGAAAATATGAGATTTTAATTACACTCATTTTATGGTAAATTTACTTTCCAACCTAGTGTTCAAATCTTGTATATTTCAGTCTCAATTCAGGAATATCGATGCTCGATCGGTTATTGCGATAAAGCTTGTCCGATGATTCAATTTGACGTGTGACAGAATCGATTTTAACCGTTGCACACTATTGACAAGGTGATTTGTGACGTTTCCGTTACATCATTCATTATAGTCGCCTAAGAATCATCGACGCATAAATTTACACTTCGTTGACAAATATATACATATCATACCGTCAACAAGTCTATAAAATCGGGTCATCGAGACACCCAAGTGTGCAAAAAAAATCTAAATCCGCAGATTAAGCCATCTTCTTTTGAAGGTAGGAAATTCTGAAGAACGTCGACGATCAAAAAACCGTTTCGTTAAGTTCGATATTCAAATCAATCGACGTTTCAATACTTCTGACTTTGATTTATCTCAATTTTTTCGAATTGAGTCACTTTTTCATTCTTTTTAATCCAAATCTAAATCTTTTTTATTGAATTCCACTCGATTCAATCGAATAATCACTCGTTATTGGATTCTTGGTGTTTTTTAGTATCGTAGGAGCGAATCTTCACTCCAGGAAATTCAAAGGGATCAAACTAAAAGTACACTTGGAATTCTTCGGAGTGTCTTATTTGATATCTCTTTCTTTCGATCGAATCATTCTCTCCGTTTTTTTATCTCTTCTGTCCCTCTCCCTCGCTCTCAATCTTTTTTTTTTTTTTTTGTCTCCGCTGTTAGTTTCTTGCTCTTTTATAGTTAATTTCTTGCTCTCGTATAACGTGGTTTACAATTTAATGAAAATGTTACTTCAGAGGATTTTGGAGACCGCTGACCTCTGACTATAGAAATTGGCTACGCTTCGTCAAATTTTTATAAAAATATATATTCCCATGAAACACAGGTACGAAGTAGGAAACAGCAGATTTACAACAAAGCAGCAGAGGCAACGGAGTTTTTAATCTAAATTTAATATCGGGGTTCTTGAATTAGCCTCGTGGTTTTCTTCAGAATACAACAAAAACCACGCCCCCACGCCGCGTAATTTGTCAAACAATTTATTTTCTATTGCCTACCTACTCGATTATTATCAACTAGATATTTACCGACGATATAAAAGCAGCGAGTTTCCTCATTCCGGGAATTAGGAATCGTTATCTTGTTCCCTATTCGTCGTTGTCTCTAATATCAGACTGAAACAACAGATGGCAAAAGTCACCGGAGGACCATCAAGAGCATCGAATACCGAGATTGCAAGTTATAGCGCAAAAACCGCACTCTGGAACTCGCGATAATAATTACCTGACGGTCGAGGAGAGCCAGACCTCGTAGGACCATTGGGCTCCCATCGCTGCATCGCCTCGCCTTGTCTTGTCTCCTAAAGGAGGCGAGATCGTCGTTCTCTTCGCATGGAGTCGAAACCGCAGAGACAAAGCAACGTCAATTTTGTCCATTCTTAAGAATAGCGCGAGGGATCTGATACTGCCTCGGAGATTAGTACTCCGCCGCCAGCCGGCTAATGGAAACCCTGAAACGTCATCGTCTGTAAAAAAAAAAACGTCAGCATCTTTCTTTTTGGGACGAATCATTCGCCCTGGCGCCTAGATTCTTGACCACATTAAGACAGTTGACATCGGGATCCGTGAGGTCAAGACACGTTTGGTAGCTACTATAGAGGCTCGGTTCTCATCGTAGGTACTTATCAGCATCGAATAACAATTGATTCAATTAGAGCACAAAAAGGGGTATGAGGGGTATATTATAGAGTACAAAAAAAAATTGATTGAATTGAAATATTTGTCTAGAAATTAATTTTCTGTATTTTAATTAGAGAAATGACACAAAATTTTACCGACATGATTTTTTTGGTTTGAAGTATAATTCAAAAACCTTTTTTTTCGAGGTAATATTCGGAAATTTCGATTCATTTTTTAATACGTTAATTGACGTTATCAAGTTGATAGGAGATTTGCGAAAATTTCGATAATAGTATCTGAGATTAAGTAGCTTGTCTAGAATTCAATGATACTTTGTGGTGATCATTCTATAAATTTTCGATCAATCTTTCATTATTCGATTACCTCTAGTTGTCAAAATCGGATAATAAATAATTGAAAAAATTATTATCGACTCGTCGAATCAACGAGTTTGAAACAGAGAAATAAAATCTTTCAAACGATTAATTTTCTTGGGGTGGTTGAAGAAGGGATAGATTAAGTTAAGAAACGTTTTTACTCCGCTGTACATCTTGAAAAAGGGAGATAAAAAAAAACAAAAAAAAAAAAAAAAAAACTTGAAGAGAGGGTTTAACAGCGATACGTTTTTTCTTCTTCAAGTTTCTTATAAGAACGTGAAGCGCATTCTTAGGATACTAGGTGCCCTTTGACTCCCACGTCACGCGTACGACGCGTGGGATAGTTAACCGAAGGGGGGGGGAAAAATATAAGAAGAGAGGGGTTTTCACACGCGGTGGAGAATCGTTTATTATTTCAATATTTCTTCGAGAGAGGGACGGAGGGTGGTTGGGTGGTCCCCGGATTATTCGTAACCTAATTGAATACGTCATCTTGATACCTTGTTTATTAGTTCAACACTCCACTGAACCATAAACACAGCCGAGATATAATTCAATCTCAATCTCAACACACTCAATAAAAAAAAAGAAGTTCTCCTTTTTTTTTTTATCTCGTGAGAGTCTTTCAATTTTTTGAAAGAGGCACGCTAAGAATCAGTGGGGATAGAATCACGGTCTGGATAAGTAATAAAAGTAGAGTTTTCTCTCTTTCTAAAAGCACCGCATGTGCAGTAAGCTTCTTTCCTTCTAGCTTTTCTTTTTTTGTTGTTGTTGTTGTTTGTCATTAGAAATAAAAATTAGACCCTAATTTTTTGTTCAAATAGCGTTCTCGTCGGGCTGTATAGGTACGTGACGATATTAGTCCATGCGGAGATAGAGAAGAAACAAGTTTTATGAATGAATCTTCATCACAGTTTCGTTTTTTTTTATGTATCGTAGAATGACAATTACCTACTTTCCGTCTTTGAGTGGATAGGCCAAAGAAACGGTATTGAAAATGGCTCTTCAGCTCCGGTGTTATTACAGTAATTCAATGTAATGCGAGGCGCATGCCTTAGAGAGGGGAGAAAAATCGCTGATCACGGTTCTGTGTTGGCATAGGAAGTTCTTAGACCGAGTGGAAATTTTCTTAACGTTGCGTTTCCTTTCCAGGAAGTAAAAACTTCGATAATTCATCCTCGTACTTGCTGCATCTAGGTATCAACTGTACGTAGACCATCACAAAACTTCCGGAAATACCTTCTCGGTATAGTCGGTAGTCGGTACCTGTTCCTGCTATCCCACACGCGTAAGGCATCTCCGAGGCAGGAAACGAAACTATAAAATCGCCTCTCGGTAACCGAATAGTCCGGATGAGGAAACGCATCGATGAACATCATCGACAAGTCTATATTTTTTTTATTCCTTTACACGATCTGGATTATAGAGAATCCCTCGACTCTCACTTGCTCAATTTTCTACCTTTTTTTTTGTGATTTTTCTCACTCTTTTTTCCTTTTTTTCTTGTGATTTTGCTCACAATTTGTCTTCCAATTCTCAATGTCTTCTCGTGATTCCAGTCAGTTTTCTAAATTCTATTGATTACCTAATCTAGTGGTTATCTTTGGTCAGTATTAAAAAAGTATCAAAATGGAATGCGATGCCTCTAGAGCCAAAGGTTCAGGTGCAAGGAAAAATTCCCTTGGTAGATTTTCGTACCATTCTCAGTTTCGAGTACCTTCGAGGGTCGAGGTTTGTTGTACAGTGAGCAGGCAAACGTGTACGGGTTTCGTATAAGAAAGCACGCACGCACGCACGCGTGTAAATAAAATACGCTCTCGGCTGTCTACCCAGGTTACGCGCTACCACTAGAGTGTCACGTTTCAAAGCCGCAGAGGTCCGTCAGGTAGGCAGAGGCGAGTCCGGCCACATACCCGACGTGGGGCCTCGTGTGCGTTTTATTTGATCCTTCGGAAAAAAGTCTCGCGGCACATAGCGCGAGATCATTCGTCTGGCAAAGTAAACGTGTGGTCAAGAGGCTAGGTTACGAAGCCGGGATCGAGTGATCGGTGAAACCCTAATTGCACCGGACTCATACGTGTCGTAATTTTTCACAAATATTTTCGAGAGTCACGAACCAATCTACTCCACCAGAAATCGATCCAGCGATACACCAAAAACGACGCGAATCAAATTCTCGGAGTGATTTGTTCACTCCTGCAATCAGAGGGTGAAGAAAAAGTTCCCGTATTCAATCCGAAAGATTTTTGGAGGAAGAAAAATCGTGAAATGTGATTTTAGTCGTCGATTGTCATCGGTTCTAGTTCTTGAGATGAGACGACCTTCGGCGAAATTTAACACCTATGGCCAGACGAGAGTGCGCAGAGGGTGGAGGGTGGAGGAGGCAGACACTCGTGGTCCATGGGGTCCTCCAACGAGATCCTTTCGAACCCTCAACCCGCAGTCACTCAATCCACGTGGGAAGTTTACCCCGCGACAAGCGTCCATCCAATTCTGTATTGGATTACCGCGTTGCCACAGATCGACGCTTGTAAGAGTACCGCACACCTTTGCGGAATGAATACTGCCATCGCTTTCATCATACCTCAATCTTTGATTATTTTCATACTGATATATTTGAAAATTTGATAAAATTCTTTCTCTTGACGATATCTCACTTCCGGTTGCTCCTAGGTTGAAAATGACCCGAACTTATTTTCAAGCTCTTCAAATTCTCTATAAAAAAGCTTCCTACGTTTTTTCCGTGTAATGAACGGCTTCAAATATATAGAGGCTTCTAATGTCCCCTGTTTCATTAATTCGTAAAATTTGGTAAAATGCGTTCTTTCGTCTATACCTCGCTTCCGGCTGCTCCCAAGTAAAAAATCACCTAGACTTATTTTGAAGCTCTTTAAATTCTCTACAAAAAAGTGTTCAACGCTTTTTTCCGTGTAATGAACGGCTTCAAAGGTACAGAGACTTCTAATGTCAAGTGTTTCATTAATTTGCGAAATTGAGTGGAATATCTCCTTTCGTCTATATCTCGCTTCCGGTTGGTCCTAGGTGAAAAGTACTTAAGACTCATTTTAAAGCTTTTAAGATTCCCTTCAAGAAAGGTGGTGACGATTTTTCGCGTGTCATGAACAGTTCTGAAGATAGAGAGGCTGAAAGGCGGAGACTGCGATTTTTCTCTCGAGATTCTCCTCGGACTGTCACCTGCGGCGAAATACCTGTAATTCGTTATATTCTGTAACGAATTTTACAAAGTTAGTCCCAAGTTTTCTAATACCGGTTGAGAAGTAGAAGCTCGGCGAGATCCGTTGCGGTGCATGAGTTATAGCACCGTGACAGGCATAATTTTGTTTGGTGTAGCAGAGAAGCCTCGAGGACCTTGACACGGGGATAAGAAGCTACCGGCAACCGAGAAACTCTGAGGAGAATCGAGAAGCCGGGGAGATTCGAGACGAGTCGAGTAGAGTCCATTAACATTCGGCCCGGCAAATTACAAGCCTCGCTAATGGACGTTCGGGACGTGGTCCTCGGAGATGAGTGCTCGCGATATATGAAACGCCCGCGCACCACTTGTTCACGGGGTGCTTTTTACCTTCACATCTTTCATTTCTAAAAACCACTATCTCGAACTCGAAGACCTTCCTGGTAACCCGGAGGCTCTCACATAAACGGAACCTCCAGGCCCCACCCACGAGATTAAATCGACCACGGTATCGAAGAACGACTCTCCCAAATTCTCAATGAACAAACCCTCTTTAATGGATAGAAATGTTGAATGAAAAACGTACTATTTCAAATTACGAATCGAAAACTTACCGACTCAAATTAATAATCGAAAATGTCCTGTTTCAAATTACGGTTCAAGAAGGTCCTATTTCAAATTCTGAATTGAAAATGTCATACTTCATAAATTACGGTTCAAAAACGACTTATTTCAAGTTCTAAACTAAAAACGTCCTATTTCAAGTTCTAGATTAAAAACGTTCTATTTAAAATTACGGATCAAAAACGTACTAACTCGGAATCTGAATTGAGAAGATTCTATCTCAAATT
>JAFFZH010016077.1:51029-83319 GCA_018420115.1 Euura saliciscinereae
ATGTCATACTTCACAAATTACGGTTCAAAAACGTCTTATTTCAAGTTCTAAATTGAAAACGTCCTATTTCAAATTTTGGATTAAAAACGTTCTATTTAAAATTACGGATCAAAAACGTACTAACTCGAAATCTGAATTGAGAAGATTCTGTCTCAAATTCTTTAAATCACGGTTCAAAAACGTCCTATTTAAAATTCTAAATTGAAAACATCTTATTTCAAATTCTGAATTGAAAATATCATACTTCAAATTAAGGTTCAAAGACGTACCCACTATTTCAAATACTGAATTGAACAGGTCGTATCTCCGTTCTTTGCAATTTTTTTTGCAATCTTTAACTTTTCTCTGTGATCCCTCTAAAGTCTTAACAATAAACGATAAAATCATGAGATCCCTCTGAATCTTTATCGTGACATTGCGATAATCAATGGCACGGAAACAGTGTTTCAACGATACTCAATCAAAGAGAGTTACAACCCTGTTTATTGAGATGTACCGTTTCACCTTCTCGATCAGTCACAATAGTTTGTTTGTTTTTAATTTCGTTCTATCCACAGAAACAAAGGGTATCCCGCCAACTAGAGTGTCTCAGAGTTAATTCCATCCACGTAGTACTAGTCGATAGTCAACACCGTTTCAGCACCGTGTCTCTTCTGTCTCAAGCCTCTTTCTGTTCATACAACAATGAGATATAAGGTTCGGGTCCGCCGGTGTTGTTGTCTGAACGATCGTGTCACGTCTGGGTTTGGTAGAACCTCTATGCTCGGGTGGAGAACGTGCCTGTGGCCAGAGAGTGGACTTATTGTTGTACCGCGGGAGACAGAAATAAAATAAAAAAAAAAAAAAACTAACTCCCATCGGCCCCCCTGGACTCCGAACCGATATTCTGATGTTTGATTTGTTAATCACGAATTTTCCTGCTGAAAGATAGAATGAGGAGTGAGACGAATCGAACTCTGAGAGGCTCCTGATAAAGCGAAGCACCATGTGAAAAAAAAAATCAAATTTCTTTACCAGACACACGTGTCTACGTGATGACGATGATGATGATGGTATCAAAAACTGAATCCCCGAGGTTTTACCAACCGGAGAATATATTTTTTGTTGTTGTATTTTTATCTTTTATCTTCTATCACGTTATACCTTCTTACCTCGACCGAAAAAAGTAGATCGACGCTTGATTAAGAGTTGAAAAATCCTTTTAGTCATCATCTTTAATAGCTGTCTCATTCTTCTTGCTCGATCGACCTCGTCGAAACTTTTTGTTTAATTTCAGAGTAAATAATCGTATTTTATTTATCTATACATTATTATACCCACCGCTGACACCGTAGATCATTACATGCATAGAATTTTCCTTTCTCAATTATTGGTGTTACGTAATGCGTTGTTAGAACTACAGATGCACGCTCGCGGAAATGACACTATGTGAAACACATTCATAAATAAAAAAAAAAAAATGTGTACCGGAATTAAACTCTGGAAGTCACACTGTGTCTTTTTTTTTCCCACGAGTCCGCGATTGCAAAACATACCGCGAGTAAAATTAAACCCGCCGAGGGAACACCAATGAGAGTGGTTTAAACTATTTATTATTACCCTCGCCTAAAACGTAACATTAAACGTAATTGCAAGGGCGAGTGGGACCACCAGCTGCTTGAAAACAACCCAGACAGCATACAGAACTCAAAGTTGTCGAAAATTTCGTCGTAATTTCGACGTCTGATTCTCGTCTTAGCTTTTAAAGACGGCTTTTAAAGACGGCTTTTAGACAACTTTGAGTTCTGCGCTGTCTGGGAAGATGCAGAGGCAGGACATGAAATTGTTGATGTTCTGTACAAAGTAACGTCGTCGACTGGCTTCTAAATTAGGGAAAATTATGAGGAATCGGAAGTGAATGGAGTCCAAAAATCGATCAAAGAGGCCCAGGATCAGAAGCTCGAAGACTTTATCATCTGGAGAACTCTGGTAATGACGAAGAAAAAGTCTAAATTCTCACAGAGGGTTTAATGAAATATTCCATGGTTCTCCGGTATGTGTGTAGAAAAAAAAAAAAAAAAAACACGGAGGTTAGTGTAGAAACGTGTTAATTCCGTGGATCCCATAATAGTAGCCGGGAATTACGACCGCAGCGCAGACTCGATTGGAACAAAATAGTACAAACCCGGTTTTATGGGTGTCTGTAGGTACCTTTAATTGAATTAACACTCGGCTGCTGCTGGTGCTGGTTCTGGTCCTACTGCCGAGTTGTGACTCTGGTATAGCAGTGACAACGAAACAAAAGTTAGAATACACCGGGTAATAGGATAGGCACAAGAACACTGAACGCAGGATGCGATGCAATAAAGAATTTAATTACCCTCAGTGTTTGACAGTTTTTATTATCCTCCTTCTTCATTCACTCTAAGCCGTCCTAATCTATTACCTGTGTGTCTTCGAAATAGAAAACTATGGTATTGTTTCATGAATGACAAAGAGAAAGATGAAGAAAAAAGAGTCGGGAATTTAGTCTCGGGTTCTTTACAGCTCGGTAAAAATGTTTGTGTGTAAAGTATCTTGTAAATAGCAAAAGATACAGCTTTTACATTAAATACTGACAAATACTCGGTATTTGTAAGCAATTTTCATTGACAAAGGATCCCATAGCGGTGAACCGTGTGTATTCTAATGACGCTAACTAATAACTCAAACTCCGACTTGACTTCTTGATTTAGAAAAAAAATGGAAATAAACCAAAAAAGAAGGATTCAAACTCGTTTCTTTCGGTCAGCGGTTATCATATTTCTAGCATCTGGATGCCCGAAGACCCCGCGGTTCGGCAATGAATAAAGTGCTAATTGCTCGGTAAACTCGGACGTTGGGGGGTCAGGAAATATGAGAATAAACAACGCGGTCAGGCTCAAAGACCTCGGGGGACGCCAAGTGTCATTCGTCAGAAGTTATCTGGGGTAAAAATTCATTAAAACTACTAAAACACTGTAAGGAAAAGAGGGAAACGATTTTTCTTGCAAAAATCGCGGATAAAATAAGGCGTCATTTGATTCACAATGAAAATCTCTAAACTTTGACCGAACCCATTTTTGATGGATTGAATATGAAATTAGTCAAGAATATCAAATTTAGTGTGAGATTGAACTTTTTCGTCAGTTTCAGATACGTTTTCACTCGTTTTGGGAAAACGGAAGCTCAGAATAAAAAACCGTGCTATCAAAGCTTGCATAATGACTCTACAAAGGTAGCTTATGAATTTCAAACCGATCGGATAAACCGTCCCGGAGTTACCATTCATGCTCCTCACAATATTCTTTGTTAAAACGAAAAATGTCCGCTTCAAAGATCATCGAATCCGGTTTCCTTGATCCCCCTACACAGTCATTTGATTTCGAAGAATTTAACAGTGAAATCCCATTTCGATTATAGATACTAGAAATCGATCAGAGTCATCGAACTCGAAGTGCATTTTCAAACAACTGGTTACAGTAAGTACACTCGCATTATCCAGTGCCCATATGAGGCGGAGAGGGTATAATACGTACCTCAATCGACCCTGCCTCGTCCTTCTTGGGCAGAGAAATAAATTTATATATTCAACGGCAAAGTGCACCTACTTTTTGCCCTCGCCCCCTGGACTGGGGTTTATTGCAAAGATAATGGATCATCCGGGTTCGAATCGATTCTCTTCTGTTATTGATACAGGATCGCGAATTATGGTTGATTTTAATACCCCTCCTCGTTTCTACCATAGGACATTTATGGAAGATGTATAGATCGTCACCTCGTCGGCTCGATAGAGTATTTATCCGAATGTCGTCGTAAAAGGAGTCCCCGTCGAATCCTTGTCATACCGATAGACGGTTGGTCGCAAACGCGTGCGGACACTGGCATTGCCTTAAGAGAAAAATCGCGTCGCCCTTGGAGCCAAAGACACCGATAACGCACTTAAATACAACCAACTCCGTTTATAGACAAGACTTCTTCAAGTACGCACGGGAGCTGGTGCAGCTGCTGCTGCGTTACTGCAATCCTTATTCTATATGGCTTTTATTCCTCACTCTCGCAATTATTTTTCATCTCTTGGTCATTTTCTACATGTCGATGTAACAAAAAATGACTAATTTTTATTCAAACTTGAATTCAGACTGGTTATAAAATCGTATCATCGTAACAGTAAAGTCAGGAATCACGTTTCCGAAGATTAGTAAAATTTTCACTAGTCCAGAAAACCAATATCATTATCATTGTCAATATCGATGTTATCAATATGTCCATCATTTCTGATACTATTATTGATATTTTCGTCATTTTCTTCACACTGTCAATAATATTTCGTAATTCCTGCTACTAATCGAAGCTATTGGGACCGTTAGGTAGGATATAAAAACGTCTTCATTCCATAGAACCAGAAATTGACGCTAAAAATGTCTAATATATTAGCTAATCCAGGAAGCCATCATCATAATTTATCATTTTGTCATTTCTGTTAGTGACACAGTATAAAAAAGTAGTTTAAAAAACGTGAGAAGAGACTTTCGTGAATTTTTTCACACCTACTATCCTCTAGGTAACAAATTTAGACAAATATGAATGTAGACTGATTCTGAAATCATATAATCACATGAATTAAAGTCAGAAATTACTGATATTTCAACTAGTCCATGACGCAATCGTCATTATTTATCATTGTCGATATCAATATTGTTATGATTTCGTCATTTCTCTTACTAAAACAGTGTATATTCGTTCAGAATACGAGATCATCGTCAATTTTTCCTACACTCATTGTGTTGGACGTGATGAATTAAAAAAAAAAAAAAAAAATTGAGTTCTAAAATCGGCATAAAAATGTACCCTAATTAGTATGCGACGTATAAACCGCGTCCTGGGAAACGTCGAGTCTGGTATTAGTAACACGTATCGCATTACTTGTCCCTGTGAAGGGATGCGATAAGGGCGTAGACCGTCCCTGATTGTGATCAACGGTGGTGCAGGTGCATCCCTCTATTCTAGAAACTAAAATAACCATAACGAAAAATAATATATATGTCAGATCGGACGTCTTCGTTCTCACGGTGGAACCGCGGCGTTTCTTCTATCGCCACCGCGCCGCTCTCCCCTATCAATTTTTTTTCCGATCCAAAATTAGTATATAATATTCTCATTCCATTAGGATAAACGATAATCCGGGGAGACAACTAATAGACGGAAAGATCGATCAGTCTCCAGGTTTTTCCGCATCGGCGGCGACGACAGATCGGAGATAACCGATGCCCCGAGATTCCACAATATCTTATTTCACTTTCTCTGTTTCAGTTGCACGTCGATGTACGTTGGGGAATACTGCCAGAATCCCAACCCCTGTCACACCGGACCTGGACCCCGTTGTCAAAACGGCGGCTCGTGCAGGGTCAGGAAATCATTCAACGGCGGTACGCCGTCCTTCGAGTGCTCCTGTCCCGTTGGGTTCACGGCTAGTCTCTGCGAAATACCTGTTGCCAATGCCTGCGATTCTTCACCCTGTATGAACGCTGCGACTTGCACACTCAGGTCACTCCGAGAATACGCTTGCACTTGCGCTACCGGATTCACTGGTGAGTTTACGTCGATATTAGGATAGTCACCGATTTTTTTACTGGTGCATCCCGGTACGATAAGGGTACGCACCAAATTTCGACTAAAAATATTGAAAATTGGCCGAGTTATGAATTTTTTTATGCACCGAACGTGCTTTTTTGTGGAAACTGGCCAGCTTGTTTTACCGATCAGGTGTAGCTGGCCAGTTTACAGAAAAAAAGCACACGCTTCCAGTTTTCCATCTCTAACAATTTATTGCAGCAGTTTTTCCAAATCTTACATTTTAACTGAATTTAGAAGATCAAAAACGTTTCAATGACTTTTTCCACCCTAAAAAATCGAAATAATCCTACAATATTTAATATTGCTGGCTGAAATTTAGAATCTACTCTCAGTTCACGGTCTTTCTTTTTCAATCTTTTTCGTGGCAACTGGACAGTCTTTGGGGTCCAAAAAAATAAGTTTGTGTTTGTTTTCGGTCCTTTTCCAGGGAAACACTGCGAGAGACAAGACCACTGCGCATCATCGCCTTGTCGTAACGGTGCAGAATGCAGATCTCTCGACGAGGGTTACGAGTGTACCTGCGCCCCGGGATTCACGGGTCCAAATTGTTCCGAAGACATAGTCGAGTGTGACAGAAATCCGTGCAAACATGGCTCCTGCCACAACACCCACGGATCCTACAAGTGAGTGAAACAACTGTCTTATTTACAACTATAGCGTTAAAAATGTCCGGGTGAAAAATCATCCGGACTCTGAAACTCGAGAGGAGACCGAGACCGAGACTGCGGACATAAATCTAAGCATTGTCTTCAGATCGTGAAAAAAGATAGAAGAAGCCGGACCCCGCGCTGACTGGGAGACTGAGATAATGTCACGAGCTCGGTATTGAATTATTGTATCGGTTTTATAACGCCGAGTGAATCTGAGATAACGATTTTGAAAAGAACCCCCAAAAAAATACTGAAAATATAACAATCATCGATATATTTTTGAACCGAAACGTAATTTGGAATAGTAGGAGAAAATTATGAAATAAAAATAACGTCTGTGTGCGATTAGCCTCGAGCTTGACTCTTCGCCTTCCGCGTCATCCGAAGTGTGGGTACTACTACTACATCATGTACCTCCATTTTATTTCAATTATCAATTTTCTACGGACTTGGAGACCTCCGTCAATCCCATTGAGACATGCAACATTATAAATTTTATACGTACACAGGCACTAATTCCGTGTCGCGTATAGGCTAGAGTTATAAAGGTACAGTTGCCACCGTTCAATCAACTGTTACGGTCGCGAGCCTAATTGCCATAAGTTGTCTATTCGGCCAATCTCACGTTCCTTAATAATAATAAAAATATACATATATACCAAGCAATAAATATTTCTAACGTTCTCGGAACTGGACTTTGATACGTCTTCGAACCTTCTATGTACTAACGATGTTTTATTACGTTATTTCGTTACTTTGGATATCGATTCAACATTTTTTATACTCATGTGCGAAAAATAATGAACCCCCCGTACGGAAAGTAAGGCATTCCGGATCTGCGCATGCGCCGAATTCTCGACTCCTCCCACGGTGCGGGAATATAGTAACTTTCCGCACGGGAAATGATGCATAGATAGTTAAAACTGCAGCCCCGAATCTCGATACCGTAACCGTGTTATTAGCCAGTTAGTATCGAAACGATTAATAATTCCCCTGACACAGCTGCGTGCGGAGATGATGATTCGCCCCTTAACGTCGGATAATAATATTCAGCTGTATTCTTAACGATGCGAAATATGGTCAAGCCAGCCGTACGTACCCACTTCAGAGTTTATTTCTATCATATCTCTTTATTTTTATTCGCTCGACCAACAGCAACGTGACGAAGGCGAGGTAGGGTGAAAGGGTTTCTCGCGCCCGCGCCACGTAATTGGACAAAAGCGGGGGCCCCTTTGGGGAGAGTTTGATTTATGAAATAATCTTCTTCAAGTAGATTTAATTGACCGAGGTTCGAAAACCTCCGCATCCTTAGCCGGTTTAAAACCTCACTGTCCAGATCTTGATAAAACTACCCACAGAGGTCGCGGATCAGACTCACTCTCTCTTTCTCTCTCGTAACAGAAATTGCCAAAGGTCAGAGCTTGAAGCACGTGGAAACAAAAAGCAACCTCCAAACTTTAGAGGCTTCCATCCTCCGTGTGAAGAACGCCGCGAATTTTTAACCATGCAGGGAAATCTTAGGGCTGCCTCGCTAGGCCCTAATTCTGGTAAAAAAAAGACGTTTCTCAAGTGGGTAACTCCTAGCAAGGCCCTATCCTGGCTTCCCGAGTAGAATTCCCTGATCAGTTCCTCCACGATTGCTAGGGAATGCCGATCGGTTCCCTGACTGGTCCCTCTTTGGTTTTTTGAGAGAATCGCGGAGTGTTTGAACGATTGGAGTAAAAACTCGCCAGTCTCATGTTCTTCGACGGTTCAAAATCGATTCTGTGTTTAACGATAGGCGTTGCCTCGAGGATAATGGGGGAAAACCGTTACAATCGCACATCGTGATCTTGAGAATGATCCGATCGATTATAGAAGTTGATATCGGTTACAGTTTATTAATTCTGGTATTGAATAAGGAATTTGCATCGTATAGAGACCTTCGTTCACACGCAGTCCGCGGATGGATGAATATCAGGGCGTGTAATTATCACAGTCGATAATTAATCACCGTATTTTATCATTACTCACATCGGATAGATACTCCAGTCTAGTTATATGGTTATCTGGTTATAAATACAAAGTTTCGTCGCGGTCGGAGAAATATAATTAATAAACCACGTAGGTATACCGGTCGTCCTAGAAGAAACAGTATCTTGGTTTATGACACGTTACGAGGAACGAGAAAGGAGACAGGAGACATAATACACGCACACTGCCCACTCTTCGGTCTTGATGCGATATTGTTTACTTGTCGCGAGCACTCTCGTTCCCACAACCTTGTCCACTGTGCTGACCACTGGCCAGATACCAAACGTACCTACACCTTGTGTTACACCACTGGACGGCAAGGCAAGGACGTGACGGGTTTCGTTTGCCTCGAACGTACCTCTAAACTCTAAACTATGAGCTCTTACGACCCCCGTGTCATACGTGGATGGTTGATGTCGGGAAGAAAATGACGAGTTTTCCGGTTTTCTCTCGTCGACTGGAGGTCGGAGGTCTTTCTTTTTTTTTGTCTTCTTTTTTTTGGGCTGTGAGGGAATAAACGAAACTTGGGCAATTTGACGAAGAAACTTGTTCTTTGTTACACGGTAATCTGGACTGTTATACTTTATACGTGACTTGAATTTTATTCTTATTAATGTTCGTCATTTTCTTTCTTTTTCTTTTTTTTTGTCTTCTTCTTCTTTGACGAGACGACGATATGACTGATCTTTTCTGAAGATTGTGGTGCATAGGCTTAGTTCGTTGTCTTTAGATCCTTCCTGCTTCTATGGTTACGATGATAAATAAGAAAAAATCTTCTTTCTTAGCTCGAAGGGGTGTTGTACTCGATTTTTCGTCGATTCTACATTTTTTTAACATACTTTGAATAGTTTGAATACGAAAAATTGTAGGAATGGTACGAAAATGACGAAATTTCGGAATCTTGATCTCGTAAGTTTTAATCCGATTTTTTCATCGAAGACTTGAATAAGATTGTTCGAATATATCTGACTTTCGGTGAAGAAAATCTATTACAGAAACCTTGAAAAATCTACTTTCTACATTTTTACAACGATCTTAAAAAAAAAAAAAAAAAAAAACGAGCTGCTAATGAATACTTAATTTTGGAGGAATTATTTTTTTATTTCTCTTCGTGTTTGAAAAACGATGAAAATTTCGAAATTTTTTTTTGTTTTTTTAATTGTTTATTTGGTGGAACGATATGAACTGTTTAATTTTTCTTTAAAAGCACTCGATTCTCTAGAATTGTATAAACTTTTAGTCTGTCTATATCACAATACCGAAAATTTTGAAATCTGTTCAAAGAAATTCTTTTTTCGAATTTCGAGGGAAACTTCTTCGAATTCAATTCTCTCTTCGTTCTACATTATGAAACCACATAGTGCAATTAAAAAAGTCAATTTTTTTCTATAAAAATCGAACTCTCAAAGATTCTCGTTCTCTAATAATTCTGTCCAATTTTATTCCATGAAATTTTTTATCCTCTTACAATCTAGAAAGAGAAGAACAAAATAAAAAAAAACGTATTCTGGTTATATAAATATAAACGATCTCATATGCCGCAACAACAATGAACCATATTAATAGTATTAATACACGGCAATATAGGTATAATATACGGGTTTTACGTATATGTGTATCAGAACCTTGATTCGGTTATATAACAGCGCGCAGGACACGGATCCCCGTTAATCTAGCCAATCAGTCCCTCACCCCTCTCGCGGTTAACGATATTATATATATGTAGATATACCAACGAGAGACCTTGCATCGAGAGTGTTTCCATTATAAATCGCGATTATAGTTCAACATCACATACGTATGCATATACATATATACATATCAGGTACAGTCACTTATGTGGAATGCCTATACTTAACATTTTTATTCAATTTTTCTTTTTATCCTCTCATTTTCTCGTACATATAATATAATCAAGAAATATCATTCGATCTTACAGCTGATTGCAAAAAAATAGTGAATATAGCTCGTAACAAAATGGCAAAAAAAAAATGGATAGTAAAAAGTAATTTTTTTTTGTTTCATTAGTTAATCATCGTTTTTTAATTCATTTCACATTTAATCAAAAATCTGTCATTTTTTCTCTCATTTCTAATCGCTTCGTCAATCCTAGGTCAAAATTGAAACAGAAATTAGAAGATGATTGTAAAAAAAAAATCGAAATAGAAATTGAAAAAAAAAGAACGAATAAGATATACGGTAGCTGTTTCCTGGTTTCTCGTTGCCTTTCTCTTCGCCTATACCTCGGTGTATGAAAGGAGGATGAGAAGAGAAGAGAAGAGAATGACTTTTTCTTAATCGATCAATGTGTATAACTATAACTATACGGTATATAAAAATGCGCACTTCGTGCCTGGCCTTCTCATCAACCTTTTCTACCGCGATGATGCGTAATGATGCGTGTACCTCTACCTCTTTTATTTTCACTGCACTGTAACGAGCTCGTTCTTAAATCGGCCTTAAAAGGTTCCTCCCGCTATTATAGTCGCTCAAGTCTTTTAATATTTCAATTGCTTCCCTCGGTTTTGTTTGTTATCTACAAGATTTATCGTAATTATTATTAACCGCAAATGTTTTATGAAAATTTCTACCATCAATTCTAACGATTCAAAATCAAAGTTTCATCAATTTTAGGAATAAAAAAAAAAAAAAAGTATAAGGTATCTTTTAGTTTCTTCGAGGCATCGATAATTATCCTCGTTCTCTTGGGAAAGAAAAAATTAGTTAGTCGGTAATTAAAAAATGGTGTGTATCCGTTACCGTCAGCGCGGTAAATGCTAAACACAGTTCGTCGTCGGGGTCGCGTCTAGGTGTAACGCGATCGAGACACGTTCTCGAGTATCGACCGGAGGTCTTAATTGGCCGAAGAATCTTCAATCAACGACTAATTAATTAGTCATCGTGTAGTGATTAATGAATGAATGAATCTCGTGAACTAAAAATTGAACAAAACAAGATGAAAAAAAAAAAAAATAAATAACACCGGAAATCACGTATCTATTCTTTGGGGTCAATTTCGCAACATATTCCGTGGAATCGTCTACCTGCAGACGCTGCTCGTATTTTCGCCTAGTTCCATCCATCGATCGATCGATATAGTCAATATAAAAAGTCTATATAGATGGTATAAAAATCGTTGACTTGTTTCCGGAGATCGGTAACGTTCTCAAATATTTTATATCCAGTTTTGGCACAGTCTGTTAAGTCTCGCGAGAAGACACATAAACCACTCAAGTTTACCGCAAGTCCCCTGTAGACATAACCCACTCGACAATAAAGAGAATACAGAAAGAATATTCAGTATAAACTATGGACCGTAACCGTAACGAATATTTCACTCGGGGATATGTCCGCAATTTATTTAGTCATTTTTTGTTTCTTTCTTTCTTTTTAGACATGAAAAATGTTTAATAAAAAAAGTGTCGACATTCTTTAGTTTTGAACAATGACAAAAAACATAATGATAGTAAAACCGTTTATTTAACTGTAATAAAAAATAGTGTCAAGTCGTCGACATTCTTTAGTTTAACAAAGAAAGAAAACATATTTATTATAATAACAAAATCATTTATTTGGCTGTAATTACCAATAGTTTCACTTAGGTTTAGCTAATGAGCAATGAAATCAAATAGTGTGAAGGATAATATCGGTCGATTAAAAAGTATTGTTACATGAGTATTCGAATTTTTAATGTATAGTGGATCAAAAATCCTCAGGTAGGACACGAGGATTTGATGAATTTTTTTATTTTTTACACCCACCCTGAATCCGACGTTAGAAATTTTGAAAATCTGTCTTCGAATTCTTTGTCAGCGATGCAAAAACTCTTTGGGTATCAATTTTACTGAAAATTCGTTCATCTTTTCTCTAGATATAATGCTGAATATATCGATCCAAAATCCAAAATCTGATCATTTCCGGGTTCGAAACAGTCACGTCCAGTGGAAACTCAAGTTTACATTTTTGACAGGATTAATTATTACAATAATTTTCCTTTCTTTCTTCTGAAACTATAAAAACTGGAACAGGGTCTCTACATTCTCTCTAATTCCAACGATCTAGTATTCACTGTACCTATTTATTCAGCCTATTTTCTTGTCCGAATGAGAATGTTTCACAACAGTAGCATGTAGCCAAAAGCGAGTAAAATTCTAATTCGTCTAATTTCATACAATTATATGATTATATGACTATTTAACCCGCAGTCATTGTTTCGTCATATTTCTTCGTCGTCCAAATTTACGCTTTTGTATGTACATACATACATACATACATAACGAGCTTATATTTTTCTCAATATAGTACAATAAAAGTACATAATTATATGTACAATTTCCTCTTCTTCTTCTACTTTATGCTTCCTCTTCTTCGTCATAAAACGAAAGAAACTCGGTTAGTCGGGTTAGCTAGGTCAGGGGTTGGTTGCTCCGCGTTGATAGTACGTCGCCCCTCTCTCTCTTTTCGCTCGCCGCTCTACGTCTCCCTTCGTTACTGTTCGTTGAACGGCACCCTCCCAGCAGGAGATTCAACTTAGGGGAAAAACCTGCCTCTACACTTTCCAACCCCCCCAGGCGGCGCTCGACGGTAGGCCTGACAGTAGCGTCACAACCGTGGCGCGAACCCCGGGCAAAAAAACAAAAAATAAATAAACCCGGGAGAAGCATTGAAGACAGAAGAATTGGGTGAATTAAAATTGTTAGAAAATAATGTCAGAGATTGACAAAATTACACGTCTTATTGAAATAGAGATATCTTCAAAACAAAATAGGAAATAGGAAACAGGAGACCGAAAAAGTATTAGAATAGATAAAATTCAGGATCAAGAATATGTATAATAAAAGGACGATATAAAAGAAAAAAAAGAGGAGGCTAATTTTGAAGATGAAAAGAAATAAACGACGATTTCAAAATCAAAATACGTAGGTACTGATGAAAAAAAGAATTAGTGATTCCTTTTTTTTGAATAAAATGGTCGAGATGTGTATATTAAATCCTGTTTTAAAAATCATTGATTCAATGGTAACCAAGATACAAAAAATCGTCTATAATCACTCTTTCGACGTATATATAAAGTATCGTATGCACGACAGGTCAAACGTTGTTTCAAACTCATGCGATTGTACAACTTCGCAGCCGTATGAGAAACAACTTTTTTCCCTTATCGTTAGATGCTCGATATGGCATTGAGAAGGTCAGAAAAAGCGAAGAGAAAAGAATCCGCGGAGGGGTTCGGGTCTCCGTTATCGGTCGACAGCCCTGCGCGGCGTCCTTCACCGCCGGAGATTCTGTGTTCTCTTCAACTTCAGCCCCAGGTGGTTTCCAGTGGTTGGGACTCGGCATCGTGTCCGGGGACCCACCGACCGAACCAGACCGAAGTGGGGAGACAGAAAGACAGAGAGAGAGGGTGAAGGGCTCGCGGGACTGGGGGGTCAGGCCAAACACAGCGCGTACAGTTCAGAATCCAGGAAGGGGGTTCCGACCGGCGAGAGGGAGCGGATCGACGGTGCTGCCCCCTCGACGCCGCCGAAAGAAGGTTAGGCTAGTCGCTCGCCAGCGCCTCGAGAACGCTGCACGCCGATACCGATTCTCCCACGCCGATCGCGTATTTTCTCCTCAATATCTACATATCTACACTTATTTTATTTTATTCATTACATAGATACAATATAGATCGTAGTGAAGTATGTAATTAATAACAAAGTGAATTATTCTCCCTCTCGGTTCGTCAAGTGTCTCTTTTTCGTCGATATAAATCTGTGATCAAAGTAGTAAAATATCGCTCGAATTTTATAGTGTACGCTGAGATTGTTGTTTAAAATACGTGCGTGCACAGCGAGAACTCGAACTCGAACTCGAACTCGGTGGTTCGTGAGTCGCGCGGGTTGCAGCCGACGCTGCTGATCTCGTGCACCGTGTTGTACCGGTCAGGCGTACGCTACAGGATAAACTAAATTAGAGTCAATTTAGAACCGCGGACGTTTTATCGTCGTGTGTAGTTTTATTAACCTACGTAGTTGCACTGACATGTGATCACGGACACACACGCATGCAGCGCGTCAACGATGCGGTATTCTAATTTACCTCGTTGTCAAAATGACGAGGATATAACGATCGACGCGTTACGTATTCACTGTGATAGTCAAGTGAAGTGAATCGGTGACGTTTATTGGTTTGTTTATTTGATGGATTTGTACGAATAAATATGTATATGATGAGACGGTGAGCTGTGAGGTGATAAACGTGACAATCGCAAGTTCTTAACACAGGCAAATGGAATAGGTGCTATTTTAGTTTATTTTTTTTCTTTTGCGAAATATGAGGACTATATTATCCAGCATCATCACACGACCCTCGATTATAATATCAAGCAATTATGAATCTCACGAGTTTGCTACTGTCCCTACTCATCTTTGCTGTAGGCACAAGGTTCGTCTCCCCGTATTTCTATTTTTACTATTATTGTTATTGTTATTATTGTACGCAGTAGAAACTTCATTCATATACAATTCGCAATTTGAATGAGCTTTCGCTGTAATTCATTCATTCATTTATCGGCTATTTTATCCTTTGTTATGTTGTTGTTGTTTTTTATCTAGAATTTCATCATTTTCCTTCCCATGATCAAATGATTCTTCAAAATTCTTGAATTTATCGGACTAATAATAATTTATTCATTTTGGAGTATATTTCAGTTTTTAAATAGTCAAATATCTTATTTTTCTTTTCTTATCTGTATGATAAGGAAATTGACGATTTAAACAAAAAAACAACAAAAAATTGGATATATTGTCCTAGTTACAATAAATTGAAAATGAAAAAGAAAACAGTACGAATGACAAATTCTAATAAAATTTATTGTCATCATATGTCACAAGAATGTCTCATTAAATTTTGACACCGTTTTATTTCTGTTCAATAAGTGATTAGAGCATTGATATTAGTTTCCGTCTGATCTTCTAATTGACTGTTTTCTCCAAATTCCAGATGCATGTGCCAGAGCGGTTACACGGGACAGAATTGCGAGAACGAGTACATCCCGTGCGACCCGTCGCCCTGTTTCAACGGCGGTTCGTGTCGCCAGATAGACCAGCACAATTATCAATGTATCTGCCAAGAGGGTGAGTACACACACGCCCACACGCCCTCTAACCGCACCGGATCGCTTGTCTGCGCGCAGAGATTATCTCACACACACACACTCATTCAGAGACGGAAAAGAATTTGTTGTTGTTGTTTGATAACCGGAAACTGAAACCTCGCGACATTTCTAAGGGCAGGCGTCAACTTTGACCCCCTTATTATTATCATTATTATTATTGTGATTAGCTACTTCTTGGGATTGTGAGAATCTCCGCAGGTTTTATTCTATTCAACCAAAAAAAAAAAAGAGTATCAAGACTTGCAGACAATGAAAGAGTTATTTTATACTCTCCTTATTTTTTTTTTCTTCATTTGATTGAAAGTTACATTTTCCCACAAGACTGACTTCCATTCGCTCTTTCATGATATTTGAAATCTTTGAGACTCGTTTCGTGTTGAGTCCGATCGGTTTCATAATTACTTCATTCAAAATTGTACCTCAAACTTTTCTTCATTCTCATTTTCGTTGCATTTTGACATCTGATCCACTAATACCCCGAAAATAGAGTCATTTTCAATGATAAAAATGTCGTCAATCTTAATTAGCGGGGTTCGGTCCCCCGCGACCTTCGTCGAAGTAGGTACGGAGGATGGACCCGACGGTATAAGACGGTATACGAGGCGGTAGATCGCGTAGGATGCGGTTGTAATGGTTCAATTTGCAGCACCCCGACCTCGTAACTTCTCCACTAACTCCCTCGCGATCATCTCTCTACCGTAGCTTCCTGTTGCTCCTGCGCAACTCTGTTCGATGCTAATTAGAAAACCGACTGTATCCACTTGTTTCTCCTGTTTTTTTTTTCAGTCTTTCCTTCAGTTTTGATTATTTTTTGTTTCATACCTTACACTGATATGAAAATGACAATTCTTTTTTTCTTTCTCTTTGTTTCTTTACTGACTCTCGAAAACCAAGTTACATGGACGTGAGATACTTGTAAGAGTATATATATATATATACCGGGACTAGGGTTACCGGAATAATGACCATTATATGTCACTGTCGAAACGACCGCTGACTCCAACACGGATGAATAGTTGAGGAACCACCGAAACCAGAACCACCACCGAGCGCGGTTCGGTTCTTTATACAATTAGATTATAATAATGAACAGAGTCGACGACCGTCTGATCTTCTTAACGGATTTAATATTATAAATGTTTTGACGGTTCACAATTTTAGAGGTTTCTAAAAAAAAGGGGGAGGGGGGGGATAAAAATGTATTGGAAATTTAGGAAATTGATTTTCTTTCTTCATAGATTCTAGTATTATATATTTTTTCTTAACTAGAAACATTTCTCACGATTGTAGTAGAATCAAGAAATTTAGTATATACAGACTCTTATCGCTAGAAATGTCGATATAAACTAGGATCCTTAGAGTCCGAACGAGAATTTATGTGTAAGATGGAAGAAAAAATTGCGAAAAAGTAGCCAAAATGGGAGAATACATATTTTGCTTGAGAAGATATCCTAGTTTCGAATTATCAATTCACATTCTACTATGATGATAAATGCGAAATCTAATTTATCTAATATCTAAAACAATTTTTTCAATATTCTTCTTCTTTTCTTTTTCTACAAATTGGTACCTTTGAGAGTAAAAAAAGCTTTGTCAAATATTGAGCGGAAAAAAAAGGATTTTCAACGTTTTGTGACGTGTGATGTGAGAAATTCGTCAAGTTGGTAATTGGTATATATATAATAATAATAATAATAATAACTATACGAGAAACGAGAAATATATATATATATCAACCCTGTTTTTCTTCTCATCGTAAACGTTATGTGTTACATGTTATTTCTCCATTTTCATGAAACAGGATTATTTTATAACCGCGAGTTTTGGTTGGGTTCGGTCTGGCTTTATCGCGTCTGAGAATCTTTATATACGAGGAAGGTTAATCCGGACGTGGTTCGTTCGTTTATAACTGTATATAAACATAATCAAAAGTCAGATGATGATGAGACCCTCCGCAGGAGTAACACGTATATCGTCCTCGTTGTGAAAAGAAGAAGAAACGACAAAAATAAAATAATAAATACATGGAATTCACATTAGCCTTAATTTACATTTGTCGGAATTCACATTAGCGGATTCGATGTATGAAGCAGAAACCTGTTTTATGCCGATTCTATGATTAGTAGACGAAATATGATAATCGTCAAACTCCCTCACTCTGTCTTTTAAATCGTTTCGTTAAAACAAATTATCAAACCACCGATGGTCACAGTGTCCGCAAATTTTAGACTGTATAGTAATAAATAAGAAAAAGTGTCACATTTTTTTTTTTTACCGTGAGAATCTTTTTTTTTCCCGTTCATCTTCTTTCTGGAATGTGAATTTATGTGATATCGACGATCTTGAACAATTTTGACGAAAATGAAAAAGAAATACGTTTTTTTTTTACCGTTACTATGATTATCGTTATTATTGTTCGGTAGAAATGTAGCCTATACGCAAACTCTGTACCTGCATCAGCGATCGTAAAAGTTGGCTCTATAGGCAAGGATAATGGGAGCAACGTTCGACATTGCTGGGCTTAGGCCTTAGCCGCCCTTGATTGCGGCGATAAAATTTCTTCTCAGAGCGACGACGAACGACGAGGGCGATAGAAGGGAGTCTTTATAGTGCGAACGCGTGAAACGCGCTATTCTTGTGTTGTTATAGCCACGGCTAGTTTGCGATAGCCGTTGAAATTCCATCCTTACTTTTCTTCGTATACAAGTTATATACTATATATACCATGTAATGCCTCTCCTCTTCTACTCTCGTATATATATATATATACCTGTAATAACAGAAACTTTGCGCGGTATCAAACGAGATGTAGAAACTTCACGGTGGATGTAATAAAGAAACATATTTGCCTTATCAGATAACAATCCTCGAGGTATGGTACGATTCGAGAAAAACCTTTGCTTAAAACCTCTTGAGCCGATTTAACTACTGAGTCGCGGTTATCAAATGAATCGCGAGAAGATGGAAGGATTCTGACCCCGGCTCTACGTGACTCTTGAATGTAATTTGAGAAGAATTTTGCTGCAGTCATATATATGTATATATCTTCTTTTTTTTTTTTAATCAATAAAGTATTTGAGGTACGAAATTTGATTATATATTTGATTATAATTTGGAAAACCAGGAATTGTCAGGGAAATTCGGGCTCCTATCCTGGAATATTTAAATTTTTCACCCACGGTTTGTTTAATTTTTTAAAATATCTGAAATCACGTGCTAATCCTCGGTTTTCTGAATTGAAATGTTTATCGAAATGTTTGGAAATTGATCCAATTCGACAAATTTTCTTATTTCAATTGAATCAAGGCGGCTTTATGCTTGAATTTCTCGATTGAAAATTTATTTCCCTAGTTTGATTCTTGAAGCGTCGTATGAACTCGTCTTTGTAGACAAATTTTCGTCAAAAAGTAGCCTATTTTGAATAAAAAATGACGAATTTTAGAATCTAACGATCCTCAACTCGTCGTTAATCGGAAACACAATCATTAACCAATATTTGCTCATTGAATTTATGTAGAATAAAATGACAAACAATTTTATTTCGTAACGATTACTTTCGTTGTTCAAGTAATAAAACATTTTTTTGCTCGATTAAATTAGGTTTGAAAAAAAATTGAAATTTTCTACTGTAAAACTCTGAAATTGTCGAGAAAATTCGATATGTAATTGAAATTGTTTCTCAAATCATTCTATAAAGTATTTGAAGAAAGAAAAAAAGGACTTTTTTGGGGTGAAATTTTCCCCCTTTTCTCGACGTTATCGTGAAAAACTCCACCAAGTGCATCGAGTACGTGGGAGGGTGATACATAAACGGCTCCCTTTGATCTGATTTATCGCACTTGTTGCTCCGTGCACATGTATCGCGAGATGCAGATTCAGATATCTTACAAGAGTCCAGCAGCAACGGTGCGACAGTCTACATTCTGTGGTGCTGGTGAAGGAGAAGGAATGACCAAGGTGTTCTTACTTAGAGCCCTTTAGCTAACATGACACAGAAGGGTTACCGTGGCTAGGGCATAGGTGTACCTCTCGTTGGCACAACGGCAATTAAAACCGATATACATCTTCATTAATTACTCGGTTAGCTATATAAGCTCCCCTCTAGCTTCTTGCGTACAATCTACGGTCCTTCTATGAGAGACTTTTCAGAATCTATCTTCTATCTTGTATACCTACTGTAAGAAAGAAAAGAAAAGAAAAGAAAAGAAAAGAAAAAGAGTAAAAAGTGTATTAAATTTATTTGATATTTGAATGCAAGAAATGAGAGAATCGTGGATCGCTCGTGTAGGTATGGCTCGTGATATTTCGATGAATAGAAGTAGATAGTGGTCAGCGTGGGTACGTTGACTCTTGTAATATCGTCGCGGTTCATCGAGGAAGGATCTTGAATAAAAATAAAGAGAGAGAGAGGGAGATGAAATAAAATATACAAAAAAGAAGCTTAAATAAAAAGGAAAAAGGGGATAATCTTACCTACATCCTGCATGCATCTCATAGCGTATCTCGCTCTTCCCTTAACAAGATTCGAATACCTCTGGCTTTGGCTCTCTAAGCCGAGCTTGAGGCCCTTTCTTCCTCCTTTGCCTAACCTTTGCTTTTTTATTTTATCCAAACACCGAGAGTCAACCCACAAGCTTATATTCCATATCCACTATCTTGGGTTTCGGGGTCAGAATCGTGTTCCAATTAGATGCTGTGCAAGCCTAGCCCCCTTCTAGCCCTGTGGCCCGAGTTCGGAGTCGCAGGTTCCGTTTTCTCTTATTAGTAGATATACACATGTGACTCTTTTTTTTTCTCAGCTATCCCACACGAGGATAAGGATCTTTCTTCTTATTCCATGCATACGCCAAGTATCGTTTAGGTATCTCTTTCAATCTCTGAGAATATTTTTTTCTCTCCATTATTCGACGATACAAATATGAAATATTCTATTGAGATTGAATGGGAATCGAAGAAAGTCAAGTGAAATTGATTTATAGTCGATATTCGAAGGGATTAAGGAAGACTTGATTTTTCTTTTTCTTTTTCTTGGTCAGTTTATCTTATCAAAGACAGAATCGGATGTTGAAGTGACGTGGACTCTGAATACCTTATGGTAATTTCAGACACTTGAGATTTAATTTCTTTTTTTTTTTTATATGTCGGGGCTACCGAATTATATCCACCTTTGAGACAAGGATTATATAAAAAATGTTTCACTGATCCAAACTGTATCTGGACTTTAAACTCGATTTACATAATCGGTAAATATCAGACAAGACCCTGAAATCTAATAGCGTCTGGTTTACTTCCCGACTCGTTAATTAATTATCCTGTAATTCATTTGATTGAAGAACAAAGAACAAAAAAAAGAGCTCGATATACATGGGGAATCTTTTTATATATGCGGGTGGTTTGGTTACGAAGTTGAGATTAAGGGTTCGGTAAATCGAGTAATAATATAAATCTCTGTTCAAGTAACTCTTCACATACACGTGGTTTAATCGTAATTCATAATTCAAACAGTTACAACTTACAACTAGGATGTAGTGAAGGAGGCGGTTTTATCCGTTCATTGAACTCCCCTCTCTTATAACCCTCGTAATATGCATAGTTGGTTAGTTAGTTGGATTGTAAAATATCTTCGATACCTACATCTATAGTATGTATGCCCGAAGCCAGATATCAATGTAATCTTGCAAAAAAAAAATCCTAAATTTACTAATTCTCACAAATTAGCTATACACTAAATCTTACAATTAATGTAGCTAATTTGTTCTTCATATTTTTTTCTTTATAAAAAAATTACAATACGATGTTGATTATACTTTGTTTATAACGTTTTTTTTTTTTTTAAATGTGTGACGTCAATCGATAAATCAATGAAGGAAAACCTGTTTTTCAATTTAAAAAAAAAGACCAAAAAAACTAAGGATAACCCTACAGGTCTTGTACCCCCGGCCCCCCTCTCGATAGCTCAAATTCTATGCAAATTAAACCGGTCGGGTCAGAGAAATCGATTCGGGTTTTCTTTCGAGTTAATTTTTTCAATCGATTTCAATTCATTGCGGTGAGAAATCTATAGGAAATCTTGTAAATTTGATTCGAAAAAAAGACCTATGTATTTTGAGTGCGTTTTTATAATCTCAATGAAAGCTCCATTATTCTTCTGTTTTCTGTATCAGTCATAACGTTGAGAATTTATTTTCTGTTGAAAACTTTTTATTACACGGGTTGTAATTTGATGAAGAAAATGGATCTTGGGTCAATCGACGATTGGTTACAGAGAGATTCTTTTTTTTTTCGTTTTGTATATACAATTTTTCAGTATCTCCAACGATGTTGGTTTATCAAAGGAACCGAAGAACAGAAGCTCGGTGTTTTTTTTTTTTTTTTTTTTGGCTACTACTTTTTTGGTACCGGGCCAATCTCGAAGTTTCTTTGACTATCTTAAGATTGCTGTATTATTCCCATTCCCATTATCGTTATTGTTATTATTATTATTATTTTTTTATTGTTGTTTTGTAACGATCGATCCGAGATCGTTTCGTCCGCGAGGTACGTAAGCGTTTCGCCCCTAGGCGAACCGAACGGGGATTATCGAGAGAGAGAAAAGTTATAAAGTGGGACCCGAAGAGAACCCAGGATCACGAAGTCGAGGGTCCCACCCACTTTAACCGAGCCACAGCTCAAGTCCGGACTCGTGACCACCGCGGGCTGATATGTCGAATCCCTCTACCTCCCTTTTTCTCTCTCGCTCGCTCCTCATAGAATTCGTGATTTCATTCTACCGCACGATCATCGTCCGTCCAGGGGTTGAACCGCACTCTCACGAATAATAATATACATCTATGTACTTCCCGTCATTTTTATATCATATCTTGATGGAGGTAAAGCTTTCAATGGCTGTGTTGATTAATTGGGAAAATTTGATAATAGAAAATCGGAAAATGTGCGATTTTTTCAACGAAAATCGCAGCTTCAACTGGACCAAAAAATAATCAAAATTTGCCATTTGTGGAACCCAAAACGCCTCGATCGATAAAAATGTCCAATATTTGCATATACCTTTGAGACCGAAATTTGTCTAAATTCATTCAAAAAATTTATAATCTGCAATTTTTGGAAGCAAAATTTTTTTAAATGGTTAGTTTCCAAAAATGAACTCGAACCGATGTAAATTCTCATCGTATCGATATAATCCCAGATCTATTGAGACTCATTAACCTGTAGCCATTGTCGTGGGCGTCATACACGTCAGTCTGTACATATGTATATACCTAACCGTCTATGAATTAGCATATTTTGATAATTCTCGTTGACCTATCGACCCCCAGAATTTTCCCTTCATCAATTTAATATAGAGAAATGAAGAGAATAGAATTTTACTTGCTTCGTCCAACTCATTCGTTCCATCTTGGTATAAGATACATATACCTACATTCATACAATATAATACTCTCCGCGAGTCCAGTGAACCTCGGGGGGGGATTCATCTCACACGGTGCAGCGGTGCCGTGTATAATATAATACGCGTATGTAAATCACGATCGTTCGGTCCACCCACGCCCCTCTTCTCCTTCTCTCCCGTTTGATGTACTCGGAGGGAAAAGCGCCTCGTCCTTAAAAAAAAAAAAAAAAAAAAACTAGAAAAGAAAAAAAGAAAAAGGTACCGAGTACATATACGTATCCATCAAAAGAAGAAGGCGTACAATGCATCCTTCCTTCCTTCCTTCTCGTTCTGGCACACTCTCATACGCGCTCATGCTCATGCTCATGCTCATGCCAGAATAATCTTTGGGTCGGTGAATAGGCGGGCATGAGAGAAGAAGATGAAGAAGATGAAGAAGAAGAAGATAAAGAGGACCGTGATCTTGCACTCTCGTTTCTCGGCCACCTAATTCTTCTTATTTCTTTCTTTCTTTCTTTCTTTTTCTTCTTCTCTTATATTATTCTATCTTTTCAACGCGCTTCTCGTCTCCTTTCCTTCTTTTTTTTTTGTTTTTTTTTATTATCTTGTTATTTTTCAAAGAGAGGTGCAGGTCCGCACTTACAGCTTTGCGATATGGGATATATAAGAGGCGAAAGCACGAGTTTATAGCTTCTCTCGTACCTACACAGGTACTGAAAGAACAAAAGCTACTAGCCCTAGGTCTACAAAGTCCGTAAATCATTTATGGGGGACGCCGTATATCATAACAGGTGATATATACCGAACGCCATTTCCTGAATTATATACGCGATATGCGAGAAAAGGTTTCTTTCAAAGTTGTGCCACAGAGTAAACTGAATTATTGTGGCTTCCCTATTTTCTATTATCTATTATCTATATCGCGTGTGAATAGACGAGAACGAAAATCGAAGAGAATCAAATCAAGACGAGTGTATATATACAACACAGAGTCGTCGGACCTGTTGAACTCGATCAACAGGTGGCATTGTCTCGGTGGTGGAATCAACAAGTGTCTCCTTTAAACGTTACCAGAGAGAACGAAACAATGGGCAGCGTCATCGAGCTTCCATTCCTCAATGACAATCAATGAGAGAAGAATACCGCGGGTTCGACGATGCGGAACAGATTCGTGGTTCCTAACTAAGAGGAACGCCACTACTACTTATACTACTACCTTATTTTCTTAATTGGGAGCATCGCTACTTAGGGTCTGAGGGAGACGAGACACTGGCGTCTCTGCTATCTCGTATATTTATTGTCTTGAACCCGATGCAGGGATTGAGTCGTTCACCGAATTCTTAGAGAATTCGAAAAGTTTTCTTCTTTTTTTGTGTATCTTTTATTTTCTTTTTTTTGTGGAAGAGAGAAAAAAGGCTGAAATCAATCGAAGACTCTCTATCTTTAATCCTAGTCGACGAAGATACGACACCCACATTACTTTGTACCTTGGATAGTAGGTACGTGTTTCCGAGAATACGATTGACGATAATTAACATTGGATACACGAGACGTGGTTATAGTAAAGAGAAGATTACCTAATATCTAAATTTCGAAAGGGAATAAGGGTCGGTTTACAATAACCATAAATTACAACGACGACGACGACGACTTTTTATCTTTCACCTTTAAATGAAGAGAATTGAAAAAGGAAATAATTATTCTTTCATATAAAGTACAAAATTTGAACTTGTAAATATAATTATCTTATATTTTGTCGATTTGAGATCGACTTTTGGAATTTTTCTCACAATTAATTCTACTTTTACCTATAATTCAAGTATTCATTCTTCCGTGTTTAATGATCGAGAAAAATTTAAGTATTCTTCGATTTTACTCCTCGAAACTATGAGACTTTGAATATACTTGGGTGAAATGAATCGAAATGAGAAAAAAAAAATAGTGTAAAATATCCTGTTTGAAATTCAATACTTTTCTATAGGTTATTCTATTCCATTCTTCCGCGAAGCCCTTCTAACGTAGTTAGGACAGATACGTGTAGCATTGTTTCCGGTTGATTTAAAGTCAAATTCACAACCCACACTGTGCCCTAAACCTAACCCTAGCTTCCGTTTTAATGATACGTAATCGTCAATTTTTTGTTTTCTAATTCTCTTCCTATAAATTTCATTTAATTTAACTGCTTGATGCTATGAAATTGCTTTTTCGTACTTAGTCTACGAGAGCATTCGAGTGTTTTAGAGTTTAGACCGCGCCCCACGGGCCTCGAAATCTGGTCGGTCCCAAATGACTCTCATCCCGAGATCCTCGTTCGGGACTAGCATCGTGTTCGGGCTAACTCATAAAATAACGTTTGTTTAACAACCGGTTGAGAACCTCTGCGAGAGCGTAGTCGGCGGCATGAGAATTTTCCCACACTCCCCACCACCGTTCGAAAAACCCTCTGGGACGCACACCCGCTCTCGCGACGTTGCCACACCTCTTGCGATTAGAGGGACAGAGAGAGGGGTGGGGGGGATATACTTCGGAGCAACGACGACGCTATTGAACGAGATAGCGAATCGCGCAGGCGCGGAAGCCGACCGAACCGACGAAATTTGACACTGTAGCTGAATGTATGTACTTGCACATGCACATGCACATGCGTGTGAGATAAGATGCGGGGAAATGGAATCGATGCACTTTCTCGATTGACTGTACGAGCAGATGCAGTCGATAGAGAGGAGCGTCTCTCGCTCTTTCTCTCTCTTTCTCTCTCTCTCTCTTTCTTGAGACAGGATAAACCACCTTCTAGACAGACACGTTCTTATTCTCGAATATTTAGACAGGTCTCTCTCAGAGAGAAGAGAACTCTGAGCGGGTGGGCTCGACCGACACGAGACTGGCTACGAAATATCAGCTGATTAATTGATACTGGATCGCATTGATGAAAATGATTTGATGAAATTTAACGGACACTTTTTATTTTGCATAAACTTATAGAATTTTTCATGATTAGCATTGCACTGATTATTTCAATGATTTCGATTCAACGATGATTCGATAATAAACAAAGGGAATAATTAACTCATAATCATTATTCGTTTTATTAATCGAATTAATACAGATTCATTTATTGAATTCTAATTATTATTATTTTATCCAATCACTCGATAATTCGTTGCATAGTTTGAGTCATTATTTCGAAATTTCGATTCAAATTATCCGTTGATTCGAATATCAGGAGATTTTGCAAAAATTTCTTCTATTTAACAGTTGCGAAAGATAGTAAAGATAAAATTATGGAGATTGGAATAAAAATCGAAGTCGAAGTCTAAGAGACGATTTTTTTTTTTTTTTTTTGCATCAATTCTGTTCACTTTCATGGTTTAATTCAATTTTGAATTATTTTAAAAATTACTTCAAGCCAATGTTTTTTTTAGTATTTCAATAATTGACAGATAGAATAATTATTATTCATTATTATAGAACCAAAAATTGATTGGACAAATTGGACAAATTTAATTCAATATTGAATATTTTTTAGAATTACTCTTAACCAATATGATTTTTGAAATATTTCAACAATTCACATTAATTTATTTATCCCAATAATTATTATTCGTCATTATAGAATCAAAAATTGATTTTTTTTCTAAAATCTATATCTTGAGGGGAAAGGGAAATAGGGTGGGAGAAAAGGGCAAAGTGGGTACGTTATACGTACGATATACCTTGGCTAATAACATGCGGGTTTATTTCCATAAGCCTTCTCTGACCACTTCCCAGAACGAAACCAGGCTCCCCCGGATCTTTAGCATACATGTAAGAGTAGAGTGGAGTATAGAGTCGAGTCTCGCGCGCGCGATTGCAACGTGTGGAAAAGAGACACGGTGTATGTATGTATGTATATATAAGCAACAGTATCTCAACCATGTGCTTTCTCGTGGTATCGGTATGGTGCAAAAATCTATGGCGTGTGTGGGCGATATATATATATATATATGAGAGAGTGTAATAAATCAAGACAACCTCCTAGTACAGTAATTGTCGTATCTACTTAGAACCCAAACCACCCCCCCCCCCCCCCCGCCCCCCAACACGCGACAGGATGAAATTGAAACGAATAGAACAAAAAATCTACGAGATATCAGAATTCTTAGAAACTATTATCACAACTATTTTTTTAAACCTCAGAAATAGATTTTTTTTTTTCAAATCCGAATTAGACTTGTAGTTTTTCTTTTTTCAAATTCTGACACAAAAACGAAAGAAAAGAGAATTATTTTGAAAAATTCAAACGTCAAAAATAGAATTTCTTCAAAATTTGACAGAAGCAGAAAAATCGAATCAAACTCGTAATTTTGAACAAATTCTGACACAAAAAAAGAAAATGAAAGGGAATTATTTTGGAAAATTAATATTATCTAAAAAAATATATATATATTGAAAAGTAAAAAAAAAAAAATTGCTCCAGTTATATTTCACGGTGCTGTACATCGAACTCTACTTCCTCTACCCGGTTTTGATTCTTTTACGTCCTCATGGCTTCGCTATCGGGTTACATGCGCGATATATATATATTTTTTGTTCTTATTACAAGAAATTCACATACCTGGGTGGGATTTCTCTACTTAGGATCATTTTTTCGACGAGAGTGAAGCACCGATTGAAAGCTGATATCCAACCTGTTGGAAGATAAAAAAAAAATAGTAGAGAGAATAAAATTGATGAAATGATAAATAAAAAATCTATTAAAAAGCGGGAAAAAAGACTTCTGAGAAACTTTGAAAATTTATGAAAAATTAAGAAAAAAAAAAAATGTTAAAACTGTAAGATTCTAGAATATTGAAAAATATTCTACAAAATAATAAATTTTTTGAATTGATTCTTGATCGTAAGAACGATTCAATCTCAGATTGGGGATCATTAACTATTATATACATTTGTTGTAAAATCAAAACGTGTATAAAATATTAAGGAGAATAAAAAACTTTCTTTTATAGACAATTAAATTAGCGATTCTTTTGTCTTTTATCATATTTAAAGGCAAATTTCGATTTACATTTGATTAAATAACGATTATTTATGAAGAATCAATCAATATTCTATTAATTCAGCGATTCAATAATGTGTTGAAAGTTGGGGCTTTTTTTTGGACTCTATTAACGGTCATTTTTCTTGGATTTCCAACGTTGAGAGGCCAACAGCCTCTGGTCTCTTATCGTTCCCGTGGTAGCTTCTATATTTATCGGTACGAGTTAATTGCAGATAATATTGAAAAAGAAGCATTAAAATAAACATAAAATAAAAAGATTGCAAAACGTACGAGGGGTAATTAGCCACTGTTCATTATCAGGGGTATCTGAGAACGTACGTCGACCGCACGGATGTGGGCGCAGACAATTCCCACCGTTGGCCTATCACCCACTGATTCCAGCTGTCCACTCTCTTGTTCTTGTTTCGAACACTAGAGTCTATCTGAACAAACCGCGATTATCACTATTATTTCACTATCTTGCGGTCTGCAGACATCGGTTAATTATCGGTCATTTTCACCATTGATATGGTAATAGGACTTTCGAAAGAATCAGTTTTTTTTTTCTCTTCACCTTCTTTAACCGTATGGGATATAAATTTATATTTTAGTGTTCGTTAATTGAGGCTCGATAATAACGCCGACAAACGAGAAAATACCTGAGACGACACCAATTAAACTTGTACACCTACATATATATATATATATATATGTAGGGACCCACGGAGTAGCTTCCGAAGTTGTTAAAACGGCTTTGGTGACACTATAGAAATAAAGAGAAGGGCTCGAATGTTGAAAAAGAGCCTAACTGCATCGAGGAATATAAATATATTATAATTTCTTTCTCTGAAAGTACGACGAATAAAAGTCGTTGACCTTTCATAAAACGCGTCGAGGATGTTTCGTAGGATCGATTCTCGATTGCGCAAGCTAACAGCCGCATCGTCATCGCATCGACATTATCTCTCTTTAGTAAGTTGCATAGACGGGCAAGGTCACGGGCGTTGTGGTACCGTCGCAAATCCATTACAACGTACCGCTATATAAATATTTGAATTTCTTTAACAAAAAGACACGCCGAATTATCGTCGAACGTCACGGTACGTTGTTTTCTTATTTTTCATTCTCATTCTTGTATAGTATACGAGACCGCGTGAATGCGGAGAGACTGATGAACCGAAAAGGGATTTTTTAAGGGAAGTCCCCCCGAAAGCAACGTGTTCTCTTTATATAAACAGCGGGTAGTCCGCGGCGGTAACGATTTTACGGTTTATTTTTTGGAAATTATTCAGAGAATTCAGTCGTGCGAGGAAATGAACCTCTGACTCTGGACCAATCGCCCCGCGAATAGGGATAGGTAAATAAATCGACGATCTTTATTAACCACAAAAACATTCTTCTATTTTTTATTTCAATTTTTTTTATCAAAAGAGTTTCAATTGTTGATTAAAAATTTTGAAATTTTTTTTTATAGATATTCTGATTCAAATAAATTGATGATAATTATGATATCGATATTATATCTATAAAATAAATTTGTGTATATTATATTACATCTTGAGAATTGATTGAGAAATTTAAATATTATCGTTAATTGGCTCGAATTAATAGAAAATTTGACAAAATCGACACAAATTTCTAAAATATTAACTCGAACTCGATTAATTTATCGATTATTATTTAAATAAAATTGAATCCAACGAAGTGAGGAAAAATAAATAAATAAATGAAAGAATTGACTCAGAACTGAATTAATTAATTAATCTTCCAACAGGGGATAGAAAAATTCTAATTAAAAATGTTGAAATATCGAAAGATTGAGCAGTTGAATTGATTAATACGTTAAAGAATCTGACCTTAATTAGTTCGAATTAATAGAAGATACCAAAAATCTAATCAACATTTTCAGATACTCAATTGAATTATTGAAAAATTGAAAATACGAATTGATTAGGTTGGGAAAAATGAATTGATTTGCTTTTATTCGATGAATTTATTGACCTAATCAAACGAAAAAAAGATGATTGAGTCAACTGAAATGTTTGAGTTGATTTTCCCCTAGATTTTCTTCGATTCGACGAATTCTTGTTGATCAATCATGTGAAAATGTGTGACAATGAATAATCTGACTCGTAAATTGAAAAAATTGCTTAATTTCTATTTGATCGATGAAATTGTTTTATTGATTTTTCGTCATGTTATTTATCGTTTCAGGTTTTCGCGGAGAAAAGTGCGAAGAGAACATCGACGATTGTCCCGGTAACTTGTGTCAGAACGGTGCAACGTGCATAGACCGTGTAAACGAATACTCGTGCCAATGTCCGGCCACATTTACCGGTACACAGTGTGAAATAGACGTCGACGAGTGTTCTCTGAGACCGTCGGTGTGTCACAACGGTGCTACCTGCACAAACTCACACGGTAGTTATTCCTGCATTTGCGTAAACGGCTGGACCGGAACTGACTGCAGCATCAACATCGACGATTGTGCCGGTGCCGCTTGTTTCAACGGTGCCACATGCATCGACAGGGTTGGAAGCTTCTACTGTCAATGTACCTATGGAAAAACTGGTAAGTCTGTCTCTTCTTCTTTTTTTTTTTTTTTTTTTTTGTATCTAAACTACGTTGTTTATTGGTCATTCTACAAGATAGCCTCTTTTTTTTTTTTTGTTACATCGTCGCCTCTGAGCATCTGGCGCGAATCCCTGTGTGTGTGTGTGTTTACGCGTCTCTGAAGTTGTTCTTTTTTTTTTACGTTACTTTCTTAAACCAACAAATATCACCGTAGGTACAGGTTTTATGGAGTATGATGATGAGTAATTTGTGCTAAACAGACTAAGCCGCTTCCTCTTCTCTCACACGAGTTTTTAGATTATCTCGTATATATTGTTCTATACGTTCTACAGCGGACTTCCTATCTCTTCATTTTTTTTATTAAACCACTTAAATTCCCATAGTCTTTAGAACGCGAGAAAGTATGTTTGTTTTTGTTTATTAAGAAAAATCAGGATTGAAACACTGCGGTTACTGTTTTTTTTTTTTGGTCTAACTTCTCACATAAATCAGGGTAAATAAAAAAATGGCAAAAAAAATGGCCAATTTTCGAAACGTCTCAGCTGGGTGAAAAAGAGGCTCTTTGAAGCTTGAAACTTTATCTGGTTATATTTTTAAACTATCTGTAAAAGTTTGCATAAAGTCTTGAGAAAAAGAAAGAATAATTTCATTCGATAAAAGTGCAGAGGGAATTTTGAAAAGTCTCAAGTTCAACCGATGTACTTTTTTATATTTGAAAATAAAAGGTATTAACCAATGGTCAGTTAATGTTTCGATCAACATTAATACAAAACTAGAAGAGGAGTTGAAAAAATCGTTGGGAAGTTAATTTAATGAATGCGATTCGGTGCAGTGTTCTCAATCAGTGGCAGTACAACAATGGCATTGCATCGTTGCAGTGTTCGTAGGTCTCGTCTCGTCTCGTCTCGTCTCGTCTCGTCTGAAGATCGTGAGGCTTTAATTAATTCTTATTTATTATTCATTCATTCAGTTCTTTTTTCTCGTTTTATATCTATTTTATTTTCTTGCCCTAAGCGCGAACTACCATTGAATCATTAGCATAAGCTAATTGAATGATTACTCCCGTACCTCTTCTACTCCGGTACGGTATAGAGGACGTAACGTGTGTCTATTTTCTAACTAGATACACACTCGAAGCTAGTTACTATTAAAACAATGGAGAAACAATAACAGGAAATAAAACTGTACATAGTTAAAGGTCTCTCTTTTTATTTCTCTCGACAATCTCACCACAGGATCAGGTGATGATGCCACGTTTGTAATCCGCGTCGATCAAATTCTGATTCTGATTCTGATTCTGTTAATTGTTATTATTATTATCTACATTTAATTAATCTTGTTCAGAAAACCGAATAGGGAATTTGTCAGATGTGTAACCCCGTTACACGTTGAGAGAGTAGATAATAGTCGTTCTTAAATTCTGACTTTAGACTAATGATGCCTATGTTTGGTACGCGTGCTGTATACGCTACGCATGTAGGGGAATTTTCCCTATTTGGTATAAACCGAGCTTATACTATATTTATATTCGTCGACACTTTTTCTTTTATTTATATCACACAATTACAATCCTTTTAGCCTATTTTGTCCCCATCTTAGGTCAGGATTTGTGATTTTATAACTTAACTTAACCTTAGGTCAAAAATCCCGACCTAAGTTAGGTTAGAAAAGTACGAATTCTGACCTAAGTTGTCAGAAAATCACGAATCCTCACCTAAGTTAGGTTAGAAAATCACGAATCCTGACCTAAGTTGAATTAGAAAATCACGAATTCTGACCGACGTTGTTAGAAAGTCACGAATTCTGACCTCAGTTGTCAGAAAATCACGAATTCTGACCTAAGTTGAATGAGA
>JAFFZH010016079.1:0-43814 GCA_018420115.1 Euura saliciscinereae
GCATATTTTACATAGCACATCCATCGGTCCAATGTAATGTTCATCAACATTATGTATTAAACCTACATCTGAAGAACACCCATCAGTTTCAGAAATGAACCTTTTACTGTGTGCACGAAATTGTCGACATTTAACTGAATTTATTCTAACGTCGGGAATATTTTCATCACTCTCGCTAAGAATTATTTCTCTAGGTTTTTTACGAATAGTTAGACTTTGAGCATTATCTAGGTTTACCTTTTTCACACTCGGTTGTACTGCACTAAGGTTATGCAAATTCTGCCGATGATTCTCATTTAAAACAATTTCTCTAGGTTTTCTGTGAATAGTCAAGCTCTGACTATTATCTAAGTCCATCTTGTTATCACTCGATTGTACTGGATCAAGATCATTCGAATTCTGCTGATCATTCTCATTTTCAATTCTATCATTAGTATAATATCGTACTGTGACCGGTGTTAAGTCGTATTGATTACCTGCTCTATCCATTATTTTAGGGATATTATCGATAAGTAATGACCATAAAGATTCGATTGAATTAAAAGTTGCAATACAGGCTGCCCCATTGCAAGCAACTCTACCATCTCGACCTCTGGAATGAGAATCAAATACCCAAAATTTGTCATGGGACCTACCAACTGATACGGAGATTCCATTACATGTTACAATGCCGAAATCCGATTTATCGAATAAGCGGAGTAACCCATCTTTCAAATTTGGCATACCAATATCGATATTGTCATCGAATAGGTGCCCAAAAATTACAGCACCGAATGTAAAACAATAATCCACAGAGCGGATAAATATTTTCTCTATTAATTCTGATACCGACAGGTAAGAAGTATAGTCTTCATTTTTGTGTACAACAGAACGCTTAGCTATGCTATCAATGTACAATTGATTTCCATAGTTTAATACCGAATCAATAGTGTTTGACGTCCATGATGTCACTGGATTTAAAATTGACATGGATATTGCTACCGCGGCGTTAGCAGTGCACTGCTTTCCTCTACTAAATTGCGGGAATTTTACATCTCCTTGGTGAAATGAACCATGTATTATAATCTGTCGAAAATTAGTCTTTACACTGCCAGCACTACTTTTAGTCTTTACACTGCCAGTTTTTTTATTTTCGCCTTCGGAAACTTGAACAATTTTGCAGCCACTACTTTGCTCGTCATGTTCTTGAGCGATCTCTACGCTACTTTTAGTCTTTACCCTGCCAGTTCTTTTATTTTCGCCTTTGGAAACATGAACAATTTTGCAACCACTACTTTGTTCGTCATGTTCTTGAGCAACCTCTACGCGCAAACGTTTTTCTTGAACAACCTTCTCAGGTACACATTTCAATTTTCTTCTTCGACCCATTTTTTTGAAGGTAACTTACCAACCTATCTCAACAAACTAATGAACTCTCCTATAAACTGTATGAAATTCAATTTAAACTCACCTGTGCATAAATTGATGACGACCTCTTCGCTCCTTCGTACAATCTCAAATGTTGTACGCGCACTCAATTATCTGTGTGAAACGAAAGTTTTGTTATTATACGTCAATGTTAAAATACAACTCGCGAATATGAAATATATGTATCACTTACCTACAAAATAATCGGAAAATTGACACTGTATCTAAAACCCTCGGTCACAAATGCACAACCGAAACGTCATCGATATACATATAACCCGAAAATGAGAATGACAGATTATCAGATAACAAACGACGTGGCATATATATGGGAATTCAAAAGTAAAAACGATCAGAACCGCCAATCAGCAGACGCAAACCGATCAGATGACAAATCAAACCGCCTATCAGCAAACGAATAAAATAGATGCGAGATTTCGATATACATGCGAGATTTCGAGACTTCCTGGGTCATGGTTTTTTTAAGATTGGATTTTATACTGTTTTTCATGGCTCTCCAGAAGTTTTCTGCAACAGTTATTCTTATCATGAATTTTCCATTCTCATTTTCCCTAAAGTTTCCTCAGGAGACTTCCATTATTTTTCCGAATTTCGGAGTAATTTTCCGACACAAAAAAAAATTGTACCCATTCCGAATGTTCCTCATATCGAAAAGAAAAGTATGTTCATCAGAATATTGTACTGTCGGAAATATTTCTAAACTTGCTTTTCCTGAATTTTACGTGGCATTCTCTCAGCAGACTGCTAACTGTTCTCGATATAAGGACTATTTTCCAAAACTTTTCCACTTTTTCGAATGTCGCACAGCTTTCCCTGATCTTTGCGGAATTTTTCTGCGATTCACGTCGATAATCAACCAAAAGTTACACATCAACTATTTTTCTAGAATTTTCCATGAACATATAGAAACGCTTTTTGTTTCCGAATATCATCGGGTTCATCCTGATTTTCCTGGTATATTTTTCAACCGAACGATTCAGAATTTTCCTTCAACAAATGCTCGCTATAAAAAATCCAGCCCAAATCAATTCCTCATTAGTTTTTCCTCTTTTTTTTTTGTTTCCTCCGTTTGACAACCAAACCCTCCACCATCGTGGTGAATAAAAAAAAGAAGTTTGATCGTTGATTGATATATTCATCTCCCAAGCGATAGATCCCAATCACGTAGAGTCTTTTCACCATAATCCTTATCCCACCTTGACACATCAGACCTGCAGTGCAGTGCAGTAACTCCGAGGAAGGGAGGCTCGTGTTGTCTTTCGTAATGTTATGGTCGGAACTTCTGGAGGTGTTTGTACCGGCCCGTGCAGGCTGAGACACGTATTCCCTTCCTCTCTTCATCTTTTTTTTTCACTCTCCTCTTTTCCTCCTCTCTCTCGACCTGCCACCCTCCCCTCCTCTGCCGCCGCCTCCGGCTATCTGGCGTACCTTATCTCTCCGGGCTCTCGCCTTTTTTCTCTCCCTCTCTCTCTCTCTTCGGTGCAGTGTTCCCTCTGCAGCAGCGCGAGTAAAACCGTCCTTGATCCCGGGCCACGCTTCGTACGTTAGCAGCCTGAACCAGGCTCTCCTCTCCTCTCCTCTGCCTCTCCCCGTCTCACCACACTTCACTCGGTCCTCTTTCCTCTTTCTCTCTCTCGCTCTCCTCTGTATAGATACGTGTAACGTATGTCGCCCCCTCTCACCTCCTCCTCCTCTTCTTCTAGCCTCTCGCAAGTTCTCCTGGAGAGAATAAGGAGGAGGGGGCGGGCAGAGGGGAAGGGGGAAAGGGAGAACGCCCTCCCCCTATCGCGACACGTGTTGCTTAGTGACGTCATCCGAGCTTGGAAGACACGGCCGTTGCCGTTGCTCGATGCCCGTTGCGTTATCGCGTTCGACGAGTATACGTAGAAACGTGCGATTACTTATATCGTCCTGTTTTTTGTTTTTTTTATTAACGTATAATTTTTTGCACTGTCTTTTTAGGTGTTTCGTGATTATTGTCGGATTACACAGAATTTGAGAATACCTTCGAAACTTGAAACTTGTTTTTATTTTGAAACTAGAGAAAAACAGGAATTCCCTATGACAATTGAATCGAAATGGGATTATGGAATTTTTAACTTGAGAAAAGACGAGACTGCAATAATGAAGAAATGTTTTTGGTCGAAAGACATCATCAAGATGATAATTTTCTTTCGAGAAGCTCAATTTTGATAAATTTAGAAAAATCTTGGATCGAATTCAGGTCAGATGCTGGTTTTTTTTTCAACTTTTCTTCGCAGCTGAATAAATGATATTAAAAAAACTGAAAAATTGCTGATCATTTTAGTGAGGTTGAGGCTTTTCGATGATGATAAATTTTCTCATGTGACTTGAAGCTCATAATTGTTCGAAAAGAATGATAATTTTCAAAGTAATCGAGAATGAGTTGTAGCCAAAAACAAAATAGATGTCACGAATTGGAGAGTATCACATTTCAATCATTTTTAAAGATGGGACATTAAATATGCAAAGCCCTTGCTAAAAGGACAAATTGTTTCTGACATAAAGCCAATATCTGGCAGCCAAATGTGCTAAATTGTTGTTGGATAGAATGACGCAGTGAAGATTCACGGTATCTATTCATGATTCTATGAGAAGGATCAGCTTTCTATAAAACTGTAAAAAAAATTAATGAATTCGCAATGGTAGCTTCATTTCAATTGACCTTTTCACATCACGTAATCGGCAACAACGTCACTGTGTCTGCTAGATTCAAATTGATCGGTTTGTCCAGTCACATGTTCGTTCTCTAATTATATTCTGAAGAGATGTCCCTGGAATCGTAGAAACCATCTTGAAAGACCTCATATCATCAAGAAAACGTCCCTAGCAGAAGAATACGATCCATAACACAGTGACAATGTTACAGTTACATTACTTCAATGTTACTGTATTCCCAAACATTCGTATGTCAGTTTGATTCAGTACTATTCAATTCCATGTAAAAATCCGATGCTGATGGAGATAACTAAAAATATATTGTCTCCGAAAGGCTCACTTGTTCAATATACGTCTTAATTCTGATGACTTTGTACATGTCAATAGCAGAAAATGTCTTCTTGCTAGAAAAAACTCTAAAAGATGAATTTTTCGAAAGACTTTTCTCTCCATTCTTGTAAAACGATTTGGAAACGAAAAATGTTATCATGCTTGAACTAATTTTCCAAAAGAACTTTTAGTTGACTAATTAATTTCATGATCATCTCATGTGCATAGCATTTGATTACATTCTCAATGAACACAAAGTTTTTGACGATATGTGTGACCTCGTTCGTGATTCCATTTTCTTGTCGCACTAAAATCATCCGTTCATGTGTGCAGTCTACAAGAACCTAATGAATATATTATCAGTCAAGTATAAGTGAAGCCTATCAAGTGAGGAGCTAGGTAGGAAACTACTAAAATGATCGTGGTCTAGGAGGTAGCCCAACCCCTAGCCTCCATCTCCGTCGCCGTTGAGCTACCGATTTGCATCGAGATCATAAGCGAGGTTTACCGTCAACTCTACTCGACTCCACTGCTAATGATCATGATAAATAATAACGTTAATCTCTCTTCGTGACCTCGGGCGCGACGCTGCAGACCCGAGACGCCGTTCTAAACGTTTATCACTCTTTCTCTCTCATCTGACGCCATCAGAAGAACCCTGATCATCGGATGCAACGAGGAACCTAAATGATTGAAAACCGAGGTAAGAAAAATTGTGCAATAATTGTGCCTCGTTTTCGAAAAGACAGAACGTCATCGAGTCAGAATAATCGAAGGATCATAGCTGATGTTATCGCAGTCCAACACCAGCGTCGCTCGTGGACATACGGATCCACGGCCAAGGAGTCTAAAATTAGAAATGTTAATCGCCTTAAGAGTGGCCCGTTAGCTTCACTGATCTCCTACACCCCGGTCGTACACTACATTCGGTCCAACCGAGACGTAGTTTTGAGTGATTTTGTTACCGATGATAGGAAGACGGTGTCCGCTCTGTTGCGCTGCCATGCGGCCCATTTGTGAATTTTTCATCGGGGGACGTTTTATGATACTGAACAAAGAATCACGCCCTGGTTTATCCTATGGGTAGTGAATCTGTGTACGGTCGAACATAATAACGAATAGCTGAACTCGTCAACACGCTCTTCGGCTCTGTGTTGGTATAGGAAAGAGCTCCGCAGGGAGAGAATTGTGTGGGTCTTAGCAGTCCAAGGCTAACACCTGCATCTAACCCCACCACGTTTGTATTCTCGATGGTGAGCAGTGCCGATACCGATGCAGCGGCGAATCGTCCCTGTGTAATTCGATCGACAATTTCCGATTATCGAAAAATATCAACTTGCAGATTCTCTTATCTTATTGCGTGGCCGAGACACACAGCTGTTCGTCGTTTAAAAGGCCTACGAGGCTTTGGCGACTCGGGAGCCTCGTTCTGGTCGACCAGTTCCTTATCTCGTAGTACGATGCAGTGGCATTGACTCGGGCCTCGCTGCATGGGCAGCGAAAGTAACGCGGTGCTAATCTCTTCCACGTACTCCCCACCAAACACACAACGGACGCAAACCCGTTTCTAGGTTACTACGAACCCGTAGCGTAAGCCGATCGGGAATGACCAGTAGCCAAAGCCGAAAATCTCGTGGAAAAACCCCCAAGCTTTTGCATGGTCACGTGTTTCAAGGAAGTTACATTCTTCTAATCTAAACACTCTCAGTTGGTCCAAGTGCGACCCGTGACCTGGGTAAAATTTCATCTCTCAATAATTACGACGGGGTTTTGAAAACGAGACTGGCTTCATAAAACAGGAGCCTGGTACTGTATCGATGGACATTCGATACCGTATCGTTGATACCTTCATCCAGAGGCTATATTCCTTTGTTTATTTTGTGCCCCGTTCGAAAGATCTGGGGATCCCATTCCACAATTTACAATACAGTACACATTGTAGTTGCTACTCTTCCACTAGGTGGTGTACCTACCTACCATACACGATCGGTGCGTCGGTGTCTTGGGTTACGACAGAGCCACCAGGCTCCGTTATCGGTCGAACCAACCACGTTGGACAAAGAAGGAACCATTGAAACAGAGCGAGAAGGTATCCCTATCCTGACTACGAAGCGGAGAGAGATTGTTCGTGATGAGGTGGTCAGACTGGTTCGTTCGCATGTATCGGTGCCTCCGCTGCCCGGAGAAGCCCAACACACTCCCAACCCGAGTCCACGTCCGTCTCTGATTGTATGAGCGCGAAGGCTACCCTGCTGTGTAACTGCATCATGGGCTGGGAGAAGGCGTCCTCGTCTCTTTTTCCCTTTTTCCCAACTTTTTTTCTTTTTCTTCTTCTTCTTCTTATTTTTTATCCCAGTCTACTGCAGCCGCTCCATCGGACCCGGGGGAGGTGAGAGGGAACCCGAGAGAGTGGAGGTGGGTTTGTTTTGGTTCACCACGAACAACTCGGGACCGTATGTGCGCAGAAAACAAATCTGTCACAACGACACAGATACCGTGCTAACGATTCTTCATTATTTGCATTAGCTTTGCCACATTTATGCTGAAATCTTGCACCACCAATGGCGTCAAAGGTATCAATACAAAATTCCGGTCAATTCAAAGCGTCACTACTTTGTCAAAAATTCGTTCGAAAGCTCAAAACGTTACCTTTCAGATTTATCCGTAAGTTTCTATCTGTCATTTTGTTTTTGGAGTGACGACAGTTTTAAGACATTCGTGTCATGTCTACAAAAACCAAACGTCATCAGCTCGTACATCAGGACAGTCAAGATGTCATTTTTGACGTTATTGGATAAGGTATCAAAAAACGTATTTCGAAGGTCAAAGTGTCGTGTTTGGCATGCTGCAAGAAGGCGTTGGATCTTATGAAAATCTAAATCAGGACGTTGAGGATGCCGATTGATTCGAGTCTGTGTGAAAATGTGCGAAAAACAGCATTCTGACAGTTGAACTGTTAGCTTGGCAGTATTGACTGTGCTTGACCAAGCCTCGATGTAGCGTTTCAAGGATAACGAGTGAGCAGGTAATATCCAGGATCGTGGATCCTGAGGCTCGAGGTCAAGCGTCCTGCAGGGTCATTCGGATCTCTTATGTCGAAATCTGTTGATCTGAAGAGGCGCATAATCGACTGAGATGAACTCTGGGAAGATTAAGACGGGAGAGAGTCTTGTTTTGACAAATCCCTCTAATTCGGTCGCAGAGCGTCATACCGTTTTGCTTAATCTCTTTTCCCCAGTGGCTTCGCTATCTCCGGCTCGGCAAACTCCGTGTGAACACGAGTGACGCGATACCCGGGTGCCGGGTAATACGGACACAACGGTTCTCTCCTCTACCAGGAACAGGAAAAAGCTTGGACTCACGAAGACGGGACAAATCCGGAGTTTAACGAACTTGACGGAAACATCATGAAATGGAAATCCTTACAACTGTACATGAAATTGTTGCATTCAGCAGTAGAATAGCCTCTCGTGATGAGACAGACGCTGTGTTATAAACAGTTGCTTCTCCACTTTCTTGGATGGTCAACTTTTTCCTGATCCCTTTCAACCACACCGTCACACAGTGTGAGAGTGTGACGTACATCTGTGTCGACGAAGGAGAAGAGGAGATGTGCCAGAGAAGAGCGGAGGGAACTGGGTCACAACGAACTGGTTGAATTTGTATTTTTTGTTACTCGAGTCCGGGGATCTTCTCCCTGTTACCTGACCCCTCTCGTTTATGTCTCAGGATCCCACAGTCGAAATGTGATTGACGGATATTTCAGCGAAGGGTCTATCGACGAATAATTGAAATTCATATGGTATAAGTCGTTGCGTGTGTACCAACATAACTAAAATTCTTAAAAAACACGTGTTTCATTCCAGGGTTACACAATGTTTGGTCTTTTGTTTGACGTGAATCATCTCCTGTAACGCGTCTGTCAAACACACGTAAACCTCACTCCTCACTCCACTTCACTACACAGTGTGTGTACTCGACTCATACTCGGTTCCTGTATACACAATGCGACTGTGTGTACCTGGCTTCTTGTGTTAATAAATACGTGCATGTTCAACAGGTACCCACACACACCTAGTCCTTGCGGTTCCCCGGCTCGAACAGCTACACGGAAACTATGCACTACGTGCCTTCGTTCGTTAGCCGTTTCTATCACCGGTTCACCACGAAGGGCTTCCACCATTGTCTACCACGGCAATGACTCACTGTGACACGGAAAACTCTCGCCAACCTGGAGGAGATTTTAATCCACGAAATATACTCTCCGATCATCAAGACGTGACCCAGTTACAAAGTGGCTGATAATTACCCGTCTGACAGTAGAAAGGCCCTTCAACTATCACTCGGATCTGTGCATCTTGGGCCATAACACCCGAAGCGATAAAAAGTCGATAACAGAAAAAGAAGTATACAGAAAGAAATTAGTCACAGACTGACACAGAGAAAGATGAAAGACAGTGTTGCTGATGCCAGTGTGACTTGTGAAGTGACAGAATGTGAGGATGCAAACGATTCAAGGATTATGAGAGTTTTTCCATCACGTATTGAAATCAACGCACGTGGTCGTGATCCAAATGTGCAACACGATTTAGTGAAACGGTGCGACACACTGGGTTCAGGATGTGATTCATCGGGACTCGAGTATTTGCGGAGAGTGAGGATGGAAAGGGACAGGAAGAGGAAGAGGAAGAGGAAGAGGGAACCCGGTCTGTCCTCTTTCCTCATGTTCGCACATCCACACGATTGACAGAGAGAGAGTGAAACCGAGTCAGAAGTTGGTGCTGGTGCCCGGAGTTGAGTGCTTTCTCTGTTTCTCTTACGGCATGGTGGACGACTGCAGAGGACGACTCATCGACCGTATACCAGTGTGACATAATTACCCACCGGCAGACAGAGGTTACCGCACCTGACTCATTCATCACTTTCTTTTTGCTCGAGTTTTGAACCCGACGATTTCGGGGCTATCAGCCTCTGTTCATTACCGATAAGTCATCGGAATCGTGTGAACCCGGCTCCTACCTGGGATGACAAAACGAAAATCAAAGCCTCCCACTTTTTTTTTTTGCACCCCTTTTGTGCGCAACGGTGCAGTGTAACGACTATCTGCATGTCAATGGGCGTCCGACCCCATCAAGTTCGCAGGTGTACCGCCCTGCGACCCCAGTCTCTCTATAGGTATGCGCAAGTGTTGAAGAGAGGAGAGACGGTTACACCATCATTTTTTCGGAAGCGCTGCATTATACCCTGTGGCGCGGAGGGGACCGAGATCAAGGGTCCTCCAGAGCTTCTGTATGGGAATCTCGCAGGTGTATACTGGCCTGGGTGGGGTGCCAGACCTTTTGATCGCTTCTCTCATTGCTCATCATGTCCACGATTCAGTAACCATAAAGTTTTTTTTTCTCTCTCTTCACCGATTCATTTGCATGCGATTTTACGAGGCTGCATCTTCTCCCGTAAAGAAATTAGGAACCGTGATGACAGTACGAGAGCGTCTGTACCCACAGAATCGAACTCGCCAGACGTGAATCGATCAGACTTCAAACCGGAGACTGCAGACTGGGACCCGACGTTCGTTTATTCGTTTTTCGGGCCCAGCTCCCGTACACAAGAGGGAATTGGGGCCTGATGAGTCACGGACTATGCCTCACGGCAGAAGAGCCCAACGGTGCTCATTCGGCTGGGTGACCAGCGGAATCGAACTCCGTTCGATGATCAGCTCTGAATCCAACATTTTGGATATTGTAGCTCGATGGAATTTAGATTCTGTCATTCCCATTGTGAATCTCACTTGAAGTTGTCAGTCTGTCAATTTGTGACAGTCGATTGAAAGTCGGTTTGAGAACCTTCGGTCTACGTCATGCGAACACGTGCAAAGAGTCCCCAGAGCTGGGTCCCCTTTTCTGAAGGCGAGTTGGTGTGGGGTTGTATTTGTGGCTCGGTGGAGAGATATATATATATATATATATAGGAGAACCTTAGAGTCCCAGACGACGACTCCCTAACTTACACCAAACCTCGGAGAGCGAGTGTAAACGAGAAAGCGGTACTGGTATTTGTGCATCGGAGGTTATTGTTTGTGTGGGTTTGGCTCCCTTCGGTTACCCCGGCAGGTTAGCCACCTGTTGACTAACCTGACCCTGCAGCCCAGTCTGCCCACACAAGACCCTCGCTGACTGTGTTTTTTAAACTAACCCCTCCCTTTCCCCTCTTCGAGCTCTCTATACCTTTTAATCTTTATTTTTCTCCCCGGGGTTAGAGACCTCGCCAGACCAGCCACTCGGGCAACGGTCCTATAACCGCTTTTCAAATCAATGAATATTATCCGGCTGACGAGGGGAGCTTCGAGCTCCGATTTAATACAACCCATTGTATCATTAAGGTTACATCGGATACCGTGAATTTAAAATTGTAGAGTCCGGTGTTCACAACTTGTCGTCCCGAGGTCGTAAATCGATTCAAACATATTTAAAACTATTCCAGATACTCGGATAATGTCACTGCCGAACGGCCTCGGCCTTGAAGAATTACCATGAAGAGATGCATCGGTCTCACATTGTGAACACGCGTCGATACGAGCATTCTCAAAAATTAAAATTTTGCACGGTCTCCTTGTTCTACGGTCAGGACGAAGACAGTAATCTCGGACATGGGAGACTCATTCAGCCACATGTGTGATGTGTCGTGGAACCAGCGCGTGTACGTTTCAGGGCATGCCGTGCCATGCGCGCCACACGCGACCCGAAACGTAAGCATGACCACGTGTTGGGCTGGTCGCAACACGTGTCTTGGGTGCTAAGGAAAATAAATGACTGCACTACGGTGCTGATGTTGGTGCTGTTCCAGCTTGTGTGGAAGTAAAAACGTTCTTGAGTTTAAGGAAACTTTAGGAAAAAGGGCGAGATGAGACCCTTGCACGTTTATTGGGGTTGTCTCGTGCCAAAGAATGACAAGAAAAAAATGAGAAAAAAACAGAAGAAGGAGGAGGAGGCGAAGAAGAAGGATATTTAATTACGACATAGTCTCATCTTCCAGTTTGTGTATACCAAAGTTAAGCCCGATGAACGACGCGAAGATGACAGCGTAACGGAAACGCTTATGGTCGTTACAACGACTCTTGTGGATTAATCGAGACGGTGAATAATAATCCCCGGTAGCCGGTGGTTTAATCCCCAACCAGCAGTTTACTTTTATGGCTATTCGATGTTGCAAACTGCTTACTAAACCGTACAAGTCAGCTGTGCTAAGTCGAATCCAAAGAACAGGATCTTCACCATCGCTGCAGTATGAGATGCGTTGTTCCACAAATATTTACTCCGTGTATCTTTACCTTTAACGATCTCGATTCGAGATGGAGATGGTTAATGGATCTCTTGGTTCTCACGGAAGTATACACGGACCAATTATACCTCTGTAACAATTATATCAGCAGTCATTCCACTACCTCGGTTAGCGATGCAGGTGCGAATGTTTCACGTATTTAGAATTACTCACCAGATACCGTAGTTCGTCCGATAATCAGAGTTATCGAACGATCAAACTGAACCCAGTTTGCGTGGCATCAGCTGAAGACAACCCTAAGGGTAAAATTGTCTCTCCACTTCGAAATCACAATTATGCTGACATATGTAAACGTACCTCCTCCGGCACCTCGATGAAAGGGTGTACTCTGATAACTCAGTAGGCTAAAGTGGTGAATAGTTGTAATTTTGTACTTCGAATCAAAACTGATCCCAAATCATGCGTTATGGACTAGCACACCATCATCGATGTGTACCACATCCTTATACACCACACGTGAAGCGAAGTGTGCACACACGGGCTAATTACAGAAGCAAACATTGTGCGCTGGGTTCCACACACGATGTCAATGTACACATACGTGTATCCCGAGTCCGTGGTTAAGGGCTGCTCTATCGGGTTCGCCCGGACCCCAAACACCCAAGCTGACGGACATCGGTGCAGGTTGCAGGTATAAGTTGGAGAAGTGCAAACTATGAAGAACCAGAGGTTTCTTTCTCACTCCCACGAGAGGAGGGCGAAGGGTCTTCTCGGGGAGGGTGAGGTGGAAAAGGTCAGACTTTAGGGGTCGACTCCCCTTTCCTCTCATATCCCTCCCAGGTCCCTTCGCTACCACCAGAGCATAATAACAAACCTCGAGAATTGGGTCGCGCGAACTAATCCTCCTGTTGCCAAGGGACGCATCGTTTGTACAGTTTAGCGGATTTACAGTCGACTTTTGCCACCATGGATGAAGAACTGTTCATTTCGCGGAAGACAACTTTCAATGTCAAATCAATTTCGGATATCAACGATACACTGGCACACTGGCCGAGGTTTTCGAGGTCTGATGAGTCACGTAGTGGCATAGTGGCTGAAAGCGAACGGTTCTCATCCATGGCGATCAGCTGCTGAGGGTTAGAAAAATGATGATACTTATGCATCCAAGTATTACGCAGTCCTTTCAGGGTCTGCAGTGTTGATTTTCTGAGCAAGGTCATTTCTACTACGTTTGTAGTTGATATGATAGATATGTTTATACGCAAAAGTGTGCGCGGATAGGTGTAATGTGCAAGAGGCTAGTTGCGCAATGAGGAGAGGCCGAAGGGGTGCCTGCACACCATGGCTACTGCATTTTGCAGTTCTTATTCGAAGCAATGATCTCACTGCTTCAGCTAATGCCCCGTCGTTCGGTGAGCGGTTCTCTAACGATAAATTGCGCTGTTATAAATCGTTGCGTTGGCTCGGCTGGTCGGTGTGCAAGCATCATACCATTACAGGCCACGTATTATGTACCTGCATTTTTAACATCGCACCGATACACGTCAACACATGTCCATTTCATCCACTGCAAGGGGGGAAACGCGCGAGACGTTACCTACCTTCTACCTTTACTTACCTCCGTGAACAAAGCCTCTGCAAATCAAGGTTCGAGGCTCATGGGACTGCGGGATAACTGTACGACCGCTGATGATAATACATTGTTAATTATTCAATACACAAAAGAAGAAATAAGAATGGAAAATCGAGGAAAAGAAACACCACAACCACATCGTCTTTTCAATTATATCTCTGTTAAATTGTCGATTAACGTCGACTGCAGTCAGGCAATCTTCGAGGTCAGAAGCTCATCGCAGTTTTTCTCCTCAAACTCGAAGATCAAACTTTTTTGCACACTCCTTGACTTCGAATTAAATATAGGGTCATTCCGTTTCATGAATATCAAACTTCCAAGCAAAACCAGTCGATCCCTTCGAAGAAGAGAATCATGCGATGTGAACCTTGAAACAGAGGAGTAGAAGAATGTGTCTGACTTCCGTTCCGCCAAAATAGTTTCACAGATATTTTACCATGACGTCAAAATTTAGACAGTTTGTTTACGAAATTGAACAACCTTTCGCTTCTAATCGTCATGAAAATAGAAGTTCTTTTTTAAATTTATAATTCAAGCATCCGATTATCTTAACAACGAGATGGAACTAAGAGTACTGTAACAATAAAGAAAAAAAAAATGTGAAAAGTATGAAGAAGCATGACGAGGAGAGGGGTTCGGTCGTGTGTCTCTTGAGCCTCTCCCTCAGTCGGGTATGACATTAAATTCGTTTTGTGTAAAGCAGAGAGAGGGTTCGAAGTCTCTGTTTTCTGTATAACCGCGTAGTATAGTAGGTATAGGAACGACAAGTGAGAGTCGGATATAAATATACCCAGGTCTCGAACCTGAGGAGGATCAGCTACGGCAATAAGAAGTAGAAGAAGAGAAGAAAAAAGGGAGGAGAACGAAAAAAAAAACGAAGGGAGTATAGAAAAAGAAAGAAAGAAAGAAAGAAGAAGAAGAAGAAGAAGAAAAAAATGAGTAGAAGTTAGCAAATAAGATAAAACGAAACCGGTTCTACAGAACTTGTTTTACTGGCCCTTCGTATGTATTCTTCGTCTCTCTCGCTCTCCCTCATTTCCACATTTTATTTCTCTCTCTTTCTCTCTTTATACAACCTCTAAGCGACTATCTCTCCTCGGGACTCAGCTCTGATATACATACACACACGTGTAAAGGAAACGGTGTGTGGGTAACCTTATACAGCTATAATAATACGAAAGATTGTTTCTTCCCTGAATTTGTACGGAATATACTATACACTATACCCCAGACACTTACCCCACCCTAACAAAACCTCTAAGGTCTAAGCGACTGGCACGATGCCCCAAACGTGTAGCGGACTGCACCGAAGCGAAAAGTCATTTGATTCGAAGATTTATCCTAATCAATTTGATAAGAAGCATGTTTGAAAGCATTGCATGATTCTAATTGACTGACTAATTGAAGTCGAAAGAAATGTAAACGACGATATACACACAATCGATGAAAATGAATGATCGAATTTGTTGACTGTTACACAAGCCTGCGGTAAACCTATCCAGTAATTTGTAGGTAATTCCAGTTGGGTAGGTATGTATGTACGTGGTACGTAGAAGTTAGAACTGTACGTGTTGAGGTTACACGTCATTCTACAGAGTTAGAACCAGCACCGCAGGTGTCCAGGCCAATTACCTAATTATTCATCGATGTGAACGTGTATGTTGAGTATATATGTCGTGTGCAATGGTTCATTTCCGCGGTAAGATACTTCTCTTTGTTGATTCGACCGAACCACGTTTCGCTTTGTTTATCATCGTCAAGACCAGAAGCTGATCTTTCAACTGCACATTAAATCCGTTGTGCTGAAGACATCTTGAAGACATAATCTCAAAGGAAACGGATTCGAGAGGATTTTTAATGCTGCCATTGACGATCGACTCTATACAAGCACTTTGAACAGGCGCAGAGATAGTTATTTGCAACATCATGAATTGAAACAGTGAAAAGATTTTCTTTTGCCACAATGTAAATGATGAAGAAACATTTAAAAAATTATGATTAGGTACGAAAACGAATGAAAAATTGAAACGTTTCGAATTTTAACATGAAGGAGAAATGCAACATTGTGAATGTCAAATAAAGACAAGATTTGCAACACTGTGCATATATTTTCCACAATGACTTTGAAGTGCTGAAGGAATATAAGTTTGCAACATTGTGATTATATAGAGAAAACTGGAAGAAGAAATTTCGCAGCATTGTACATGTAACCAGAATAATTTTTTGCAACATTTTCATTTTGAATGTCAGAATGAAGAAAAACGCAACATTGCAAATGTAAAATTGACTAATAATGTTCACAACATTGTGATTGCGAGAACAAAGACAAAATTTGCAGGATTGTGGAACCGAGAAGAGAATTCGCTGCACGCTCAATGTGAGAATGAAGAACGATGTGTGAAACACCTTCTACATCGAAAGACTCTGAATCGCTGAAGATAAAGAAATTCGCAACATTGTGAAACTAAGGGTTATAGAAGTCTCCTGCATCATTGTCAATCTGTGAATGATTTTGGATCAGAGAAAGAAAAGAAAATTTTGCACCGATTCGTGATAAGGTTAGCGACATTGCGAATGATCAAACGACTAAGATTTTCCGCATCATTGTGAATCTTGGAACTTTAAATCGATCGAGAGAAAGAACAGATCGTTTGCCAGATTGTGAATAATCTGAATCTGAAAAAATGTTCACGAGTATAATTCAAAGTTGAAGTGAAGCCTGGTATAGGTACGAGGCAGTGCAGAGGACGCGACCGCATGCTGATGTTGGGTACCGTCTACCCGGGGGTCAAAATCCTTGCGTAGAAAAGGTGTGCGCCGATGATGAGGACGAGGACGAGGAGTATGGGGGCGCGGGGTATCCGAGGCGAAGGAGGAGGATCACAAGGGGGTTTTCTAAGGGGGACAGAAACCAGCTACTGCGCGTTAGCTGTGCCTGTAGTACTCTCGTCCCAGCTTCGGGTTTGCTGGCTTGGTTGCAGTGCCTCGATATCCTCTGCCTCCACCTCAGGTCCTCCCCTGACTCCCCCTCGCCTGCGTTCGCCTTCGCCTTCGCCTCTGCCTCGGTTCTACTGCAGCAGCAGCAGCCACAACACCGGACTGACTACCTTTACTCCCTCCCTCTATCACCCTCTGCCTCTTAGCTTCGGCTCTCTTCTCTCTTCACCTCGCGACCGGACCAGCTCACCTGAAGACAAGTTACCCTGCAATAAAAAGACAGAGAAAATTATACGCCTTCGGGTATATGGGTACGAGGAGGTAAAGAACGTTTTCCAGCTACGCGCTATCACTAGAAACCCAGCCGAAGAAACACTGTCTAGATCTGCAACGTGAATTCAATCGATAATTTTGTACCCCGATCATATGGGTGCAATAAAAATGCGAAGATTCAATCAGTTTAGAGTTGAATAACCACACGGTGATTCATTCGATTCGCGATAACGGTTGCTGCACCATTTGTGTGTGCTCCACTTCAATGTTACAGTATATAAGCACATTTGACGGGCAAACTTTTCCACCATCGTGTGTCTGTTGTAATTTTTCCCATTTTCGAAAACATCATCGAAGGGGGATCGCAGTCATGATACCAGACCCCGTGCACCGTATCATTACAGTGGATGATGGGGGTGATGATCGAGTCAAGTAGCATTGATGAAGGCCTATTATACGCCCCAATTTTCAACTGGACCACGATCATGCAAAGAGAAGGTGTATTGTTTGGGTTAATTATCCTATGGTTGCAGCAATCACAACATGCAGTTGGATAGAATGATCGGTACACTAGATCCAGCGTGTACACCCGTGTTTATATTCATATCTGTGTACGTGCCTCGCTGAGTAACCAACACAACCACACGTGTGACTCTTATCTGTCGCCCTCCCTGGACTGGAGGACAAGGTGAAACCGGTGTGTCCGACAGCATGACGCCAGTCGACGTTCGTCTTTGTCTGTCTCATCTCTGCGAGACCAGGATCACGGCGGCCATCTTTCTCTCCTCAGCTCTGGTCAGGTCGCCCGCGCCACTCTCTTTGTCCTTTCCTCATCGTACCACCAGACCCCCTCTCTCTATCTCAATCTCAATATAGTTTTCAGATTTTCTTCAGGCAACGTTCAACCATAAGCCAAAAGCGTACGTACTATACCCACGGGCACGACGAAATCGAGACACCCGGACTCCACTAGGGCTTCGGATGTTGCGAGATCCGATAGTGCCAGACGCTAGGGTCTTCAGCTTCACACACATCTTTCATGCAAATTGGACACTCTCAATTTGGTGTACTAGCCTCGAACGGCACGACATTGAAGGGAACTGATCAGGGAGCGATGAGGGAGCGTTGGGATCCGACTGACTGATGAAAGGGGTGCTTGAATTTCTGCGCAGTTTGTTGATCGGGTTGTAGAGCCGCGAAATTTTTTTCAATAGAAAAGAGTCAGATCAAGGCGATACTGGGTGACAACAAAGCGTCTCAACTTGGTCTCTTAGGCCGAAGTGGAACTGACTGTGCAAACCACCCAGCACCAGACCAGACGGCAGACCCTCAGAGTTAAAAACGTCTGTAGTGAGGATCGATTTCTTTTTTTTCATCTTCTCTTTCTCTTTGGGTAGATAAGCGCGACTCTTCACCCTCTGATCGTCTCGTGTCACACCTGTAATGATCATTTTCTCGTGAAATTTTTTTTTATCGTCGTCTACTTTTTACCTCGTTATTGCACGGCTTCTGCAAATTGTTCAGCGCAGTAATTACACTTATTTGCAGTTTTACGGTCCAGCGAATAAGCGGTATATTGTATACCTACTACATTTTCACCATGGACAAAGTATAGTGAAAATCAGTCACATTCAGGCCGCAGTCCTAATCTCTTCCGGCGTCTAAAAACCATTTAGTCAAAAATGTGGCTTTCGATTATGACTTTGACTCCACTTCGTGGACGCATCGTTATCATAAATAGAGTCAAGCTACTCAACGGCTTTGGCGCCGTCGCGATGGGTAATTACCTGCGGAGACGGTGGTCTGAAACGGTTCTTTATTTTTTTTTTTCTCAGTAGTTTTATTTTACTTCTTGTTTCAAATGTACAAAAGAGAATTGGGAAAAATTTGGACAATTTTTCTTACAGAGCCTGAAAAGCAGACCGAATATTTGGTATTTCGCACGGTTTTATGCGTACCCTGCAGTTAATGATCCGTGCCCAAGGACTGGCTGAGTGTGGCTGAGGAGGTCCTTCTTGTTCCTTACCCAACAAAGTTCTCAACCCAAACCTCGACTTTAAAACCTCAAGTGGTACACAATATCGCGTCGACGGGTCAACGACACAAAACCTTTTTATTTTTATTCCATTTTTAAACCACGCATTTTATGTACTACGCAATAAAAACAACTAAATCTACTCGCGGTTGACGAAGGCTCACATTATCTAACGAGACTGTTGCTTCGCGATAACTTTAGCCACCAAAATTTGACAAAAATCGCAATTCTGGATTGAAAAACACCGACAATGATTGATTATAAAGATGAAGTGACAAAATGTGAGGCACTAATTGCTAAACACCGCAAGGCGTAAAGTGCAATGCGATGCATTGCAGTGCAATGGACGAGTGGAGGGCGCGTAGGAAGTGCGCCAAGTAGCAACTGGACCATGATTGATGACGCGCAGTAAAGTAAAGCCTTTAATGCATGTTGGTGTGGCGCAGGGAGTGAGCCTCGGATTTACACAGGGAAAAGGTGTAACGATAAACAAATTAACCGTTACATTTTACATTTGGTTACATTTATTTCAGTCTCATTTGAAATTACCTCTTTTGATAGTCATTTTCACACTGTGCACTTTCATCGTGAGGTTTTCTTGAACCCTATTCTGTCCAAAAAGTTTCTCTCATTTTTTTTTTTCACTGTTAGATTTTTGAGCTTCTTGAAGATATTCATTATTTTAAAAAAAAATTCAAGGGATGTTATTGTTAGTTTGTATCTTTTCACTAATTACTTTCAGAGTCGAAAATTTCGTTATCAGGGCTGATCTTAAAACCGCAGATGCGATTAATTGATCTATACAGTTTTCTGGCTTAATTTCTGAAAGTTGATTTAATAATACTCTATACTAATTACCAAGCTGAGTGATTAATTCTCGCTGTGTTCTTCCTGCGCCTCGGGTTTATCTATCTTTTTTCTCTTTTCATGTATTTATCTTCCAATCGTCTTCTTCTTCTTCTCTCCTCTTTGTAAGTTTACGTTTATTAGTACCGCGTTGCTTGGGCTTGAGCTATACGTACATTGTACGTATTACTACACCGTATATAACACAACAACCCGCATTATTCTATTACTTGCTATACCGATTTTTATTAGTCTGTTATTATACCGTTATTGGGGTTTATGTATTGCACGTATATACGTATCTACATCTACTAGTATATATCTTTGTATGCGCCATTCGTGAATCGTGGCGCAATCCTCATACTTGCAGTGCTGCACGGATAATATCTAGTGAAGCATAAAATATGGTTATTGAAAGACAGAATATAATTATTATAAAAAACGTAGTTTTACACTACTGTAAAAAGTATATTAAAGATATCCCACTCTGCAAAATATCAGAGGAGGCTCTTCGATAATCGAAGTACCTCAGAGTCAAAATCTTCTCAAAAATAGTATTTTTGATATTGAGACAGTGGTTTTTCGATTCCTTTTTTTTTCGGTTATATCAATTCAAATTCGACATCACTGGATAATCCATATCAAACAAAAATTGAGTCAGTGCTACACTGCATGGATGATTCAACGAGTATTGAAGATTTTTCATGGAATGTAAAAACTCGAACACAAAATTGGGTCAGTGATGATAAAAGTTTCATTGCTTCTAATTAATGAGTCGTACAATTGTGTGAAAACTCTGGTCTTTCATTATTTTCTAATAATCTTTCCGATATTCTAATATCACAAATCGATCAATAATTCAAAATCGAATACCCACTTAACTAATTGATAAGTATCGAGCATTTCATTATTTTTTTTAATGGAAATTATCATTACTGAAAAAAATACTTTTTTACTTGCAATTTTATTTTAGGATCGTCGATTGATATCAAAACGATATCATCACTGAGAAAATCATCGATTCTAATTTCAAACTTGACGTTGGGATGAAGCAAAATCAGAAAAGATGAACAATTTTAATATTCACGTCAAAAATTAACAAAACGTAGGGAATTCGAGTTCAAAGCGATATGAGATATGCGATAGTACCTACCGTACAACTAATTATGAAACTCGTGTTTGGGTAGGAGTCGTGTAATTGGGTTATTAGTACGTACCACATTCCTACCACGCGTACAATTTGTCTGTAGATAGAGTTGCTCATACCCTGAAATACAGCAAAGAGTATTTTGTATAATTGGCATTAAATCGCGATGAAGATTTGATCAGCACCCCAACAGCAGTCCCCTGTTGGTTTTTATTGTTACAATTCAAACCAAATTACAGCTGGGTTGTTATCGAGGCATGATCTTTCACAGAATAAAAAAATCCTCATTCTTATCTGATCGAGTGTCAGTCTAGATTCCAACGATATTAGGGGGGCAGGTTTTGGTCGAATTTGGTCGATTCTATCACCGGTGGAATAAGCTGCCCACTTTTTCTTCCTTTCCACTCTTTCACATTCATTCATTTTTCCTTTCTCTCTTTCTTCATCGACTGACCAATCGATACTCACTCTGACAATTACCGCCGCTTGTGTCCGCACACGTTTTGTTGGAACCCTGAATCGGAAATCGCGTGTTTTCGTCGGCCTAAAGCTCGTTTAAACTCTTCATCACGCAATGCTCATCCAGGTGTCGCGTTACAACGTATTTCCACTCATTTACATCCCTTTTAATCGAGGTTTTAGGTTCTAATCTGATGCCTTTGACAATTGAAACGTCCAAAGACAGGAAATTACGGCACAGGAAGTTTTACTACTTTTATAAACCCAGGGTTCGATCAAAAGTTGATCAACAATCCTGAAAAAACTCACTTTTGCTTGTTTGAGTCAAATAAACTTTAGGAAATCATATCGATACTTTTTTCATCGATTTCGTGTCCATAAGGAAGATTCGATAGATTGTTGGAAAAAAGTAGTTTTTTTGTGTGTAATTTTAACAGCAAAGTCGACTATTATGGAAAAAAATCTGAAGAATCTCCCCTTAAGGTCAAATAAAATCTTGATTAGATCGTCTAAAACACATTTGTTGTATATGATGAATTAGGACATCTTTGAGGTAGACGAGGTGAAGAAAGAAGGAAGAACTGCAAATTTCTATGATTTTTCACTTTTTAAAAAATACCATCTTCCAGTTATGGTCAATTTGTTATCCGTGCGATCAATCCCTGTCCTCTCTATGTTTAAGTGGCGTTTTCGAGACACGCCTAGAATTATGATGTCCTCTGGCAGAGTTCCAAACTGCTGAATTCGTATTTATGTACATCTAGAGGCTAGAGGTTTCCACAACGTGAAATCAGCCAGTGTGTACGTTTTACGCGGGATGCTCTGTGACTACTAGTAAGGGAAAGAGAATAAAATAGAAGAGAAAAAAAAAGGAAAAAAGTCAAAGAGAGAGAAACGCGTGCCCCCTTATAAACCCGAGCGAGTATTACCCTATAGAGCGCTGAATTATGCGGAGGAGAACTTTTTTAGTACTACGGAAATCGACGGTATGGGTACCGGAATATTCAACTGAACAGAAAGAGATACCCCGCTCGGTAGCCTCGACCGAAAATAAGAAGATGATCAACGAACGTCGCGATGCATGATCAAAAACAGAGACGAGGATGATGGGAGGAAGGAGGAGAAATTGGCTTCGATTTACTCAGAAGGCACAATGTTTTTTTTTCATTTTTGTTTGATTTCCATACTCCGTCGCGAATTATTGTACCTACGTGCCGAGAAGAAAAACGAAGGAAAAGAATCGTCGGAAAAAAGTATGTGGTGTTTTTATACAATTTTTGTTTTTCTCACTACACGACCTCAAACTTGTTTAACCCTGTTCGATTATTGCGTAGTTCGATGGTAACGCGCTGAAACTGACGTCAAGTTCAGATCAATGAACGGAAAACTTCACAAAAAGATCAAAAAGTCGTTTCAAATGTGTCCAACGTGTCCAAAATACATAAAAAAAAAACAGTCCACAGTCATGTTTGATCAGAAGGACGTTAAAATGTTATCCAGAAATAGTCTTCAACGGCTTTTTGCGGTTCAAAGTGATCCAAAAGACTCATCAATGCGTCTGTGAAAAATGCTTCTGAACGTCTTCGAAGCAGAAAGTCGACTCAGGTAATTTAAAAACAGTGTAAAAATCATTTCATTACTGTCTTTCCGACGATTTGCACGTCTTTAGAAAATCGTTCCAGATGCAACTGGTGGATACTGAAACGGTTCAAAGACAAAAATCGTCTGCAGTCGTTTAAAAGTCATCCCAAAGTCTTTGTCGTCACTCAATCTTCATCGTAAAAAAAAGTTGTCTAAGAGTTCTGTAAATTTTGTCCCAAGCATCTGTGAAATATTGAAGCATTTCCAAGCCGAAAGTACCGTTTAGTAGATTGAAAAGTGTAAAAAGATCATCCAAATATCATCCAAATACGTTCCATTCTAAAACTCCAACCTAGAGTAGTAAGGACAATTTTGGAAGTTCAGGAGCCAGTTGGAAGATGTCTTGCAACCATACAGTCATCCACAAGTCGTCAACAAAAAATTATCCTAATGACGACTCTGCAAGAAACGGAAACGTGGTCCAAGGTAGACGTGGTAGGTATCCTACTTCAAAATTATTGAAAATACCAGACATGCTTCGAATTCTTGCTGTTAATTCTTTGGTAATTAGTTTTGTCTTCTATTCAGGTTACTTGAGGTTATGCCCTCAGTGCTCATCTTCGGAATCTGCGAGACTTCAGCCAGCACAAAATTGACTGAAGGAGCTCATAGAGATGACAGATTTTCAAAAAGTGATGTTTTCAGGAACAGCGTCCACAAAGTGCTCAAGAAAATGATGAAAAGACATTGTATGACCGATTTTTGACTGTCTTACATGCAGCCATGAAGAAAAGATTATCTTTCAGCGAATTCTAGACATTTTATTGACATCTTCTATCTGGTAAATCACAAGACTATTCAGGATTCGTAACCAATGAGAAACAAAGAAGAAGAACGACCAACATATTCGACATCTTTCAGCCTTGCCGAAAGACGACTGTGAGAAGCTGTCTTCTGAAATCATTCACGAGTCGTGTTTAAAGTAATCTAACAGACGTCCAACTGTGTTTCTAAGAAAATTAGTTTTGGGTAGCCTGAAGACCACTGAAAATTAGTCTAAAAATTATAGTGTGTGTTTAAAAGTCGTCTTCGAGCGTGTGCAAGACGCACTGAATCATATTATTGGTAAAAACAACGTCGTTTATGCGTCTTTTTTCATATTTCAGACGTGTCCTAAATTCTTCATCGTCCTTGTTGTTGTTACGGTAGTTCGGTAACTGCGTGACGACGTATAACGTAAATACGTGGTAGTACGAGCCCACGTAAGTCACCAAGCAACGATATAGAGTTACAACAGCAGTCGAGTTGCAGGCTCGCAAGGTCAAGACGTCGACCTTCACCCAGCCAAACATTTCCCATTGCGGTGTTTTTTTCGCTTCACATACACACTGATACAGAAACCGCGTTGAAACTTTCTCCACACAACGCGTGTTATCGCGAAGACGCAACACACGTGAACGACTTTGAAATTGCCCACATTGATATTCAACACTTTATTTAGATACGGTTCGAAATTGTTTTATGCCCACACGTGACGAAGCCACAATCCGCGGTACGCCGCAGTCCAAAACTCTTGCGACACCGCCCATTATACACAACCACCGCGATGATTGTTGTCATCGTAACGGAATATCCGCGTTAATAAAAACACTGCGCAGATATTTTCGACAAATCAACAAGAATATTGAAGCGAAAAAAAATAAAATAACAGTCTTCAAGAAATAAGAGAAAATCAAGTAAGGACAAAGAGAAATTGATAAACCAATCTCTTGAGAGCCACTTTTTACCGGTCAGATCAGTGACCCAGCGTCCGTCACGGTGTGTAAGGTCGATGATGATTTTATCCCAAGTTGTATAGGTGAGGACTGACGCTTTTCTATTTCTCGATTTAGTTTGGTTTACGGACAAAAAGGGAAGTGAAAAAAAAAGTCAGTTTACTCAGTAGCCGAACCAAGGGAAAATAAGTATACATAGAACTGGTATAAGAACCTTAAGAAAAAGTCGAAGAAACACTGCTGCCTCGTTGGAATATCTGTCTTTTAAAAAGGGTTGCGGGTATTTTCTTTTCATTCAACGCCACCTTTTTTGCGTCATAGTCTTACTCCTCACACTTTTTATAACGGAGACTATTTTGGGGATCAAGCAAAGCCGGGGAAACAGGGACCAACAACATGACCCTCAAGATTTCTGCATCTGCATTTTTGAAAATTTGGCTGGCCGTAGCTCCTAACCAGTTGATCTTAGAGGAAACTTTGTATCGAGTTTTTTGTTGCCCTTTCGATTATCTAGATACGCATTTTTTTAGTTTTTTTTTATCGAATCATTAGAAGGTACTTTTCGATGGAATCAGGCTTTGGCAACCCGTAGCTCCGCGAGGGTCGATCCTAGCGAAAACTTTGTATGACGTTTTTTGGTGCCCTCTTGATTGTCCAGATACGCATTTTTTAGTTTTTTTTTTGTCAAGCCATGTGCGCTACTTTCTGCCATATTTATCTGATTGGTCCCGAAGTAAGCTCAAAATCTCTTTGTCTATAGCGCAACCACGAATCTAGACACCAAAGTTTCTATTTTAATTTTTTCAATAAATTTCGAGCCACTTTTCGCTGAATTCGGGCTTTGGCGACCCGTATCTAGACGACGGTCCATCCTAGAGAAAAATTTGTACGACGTTTATTGTTGCCCGTTCGAGTATCCAGATACGCATTTTTTTAGTTTTTTTTCATCAAGTCATTTAGAGCTCCTTTTCGTTGAATTAATTTTATCAATCTTAAAGTGATGCCCACCACATTATCTTCGTTCACAAATCAATTATTCAGACGCAGTATATATTTATTATTTTTTATCCAACCGTTCAGTTCTTCGCCATGGATAAAAAAAGAAAATTTTATGTTATTTTTATGCGCTTGTAGATATTGCTCAAAGTTACAAATTTGTACGCATACTGAAAAATATATTCTTATGTATAGGTACCTCACGGGCTTCTAATATCAAATAATGTTAAAATAAAACCGATAAGAATCGTTGACAGAAAAAAACGTAAAAAAATGCGTATCTAGATAATCGAAAGGGCAACAAAAAACTTCGTACACATTTTTCTCTAGGATAGACTGTCGTGTAGATACGGGTCTCCAAAGCCCGAATTCAGCGAAAAGTGGCTCAAAATAGATTTAAAAAATTGGAATAAAATCATTAGTGTCTAGATTCTTGATTGGGCTATAGACAAAGAGAATTTAAGCTTACTCCGGGACCAATCAGATAAATCTGGCAGAAAGTAGCTTCAAATGACTTGATAAAAAAAATTTTTAAAAATGCGTATCTAGATGATCGAAAAGGCAACAAAAAACGTCGTACAAAGTTTCCGCTAGGATTAACCGTCTCGGAGCTACGGGTCGCCAAAGCCTGAATTCATCTGAAATAGGCTTCAAATGATTCGATAAAAAAAAACTAAAAAAATGCGTATCTAGATAATTGAAAGGGCAACAAAAAACTCTATTCGAAGTTTTCTCTAGGATCAACTAGTTAGGAGCTGCAGCTAGCCAAAGTTCAAAAATGCAGATGCAGAAATCTTGAGGGTCATACCAACAACACCGTCAAAAATGCAAAATCATCTGTATTTTGAGTTCAGAATCGTTCGTTCATACATATTTGCTGCGCAGAAATTGTTCATCATTCGAACGGGTCGAACGAGCGAGACGATAAGGGTCCAGACTGTATCGTGTTTGAGATCAGAATCGTCATCAGAGTGAGCCCATAGTCGTCCAATTAAAATGAGGAGAGAAAGAGCGGTAGAGATGGGTTCAGAATACGGTAGCGGACCTAACCTAAGTTATATTTGATGGGATGATAATTAGTTTTCAAGAGGGTCTCTGTCGCTCTCTTTTTTCTCTCTCCTTCACTCCGATGTTATGGATGCTCGGTGAAGTCAGCTGTTTGCAGTGGGCTCTTACGCAACTGGCTTGAAAGCTCCGAGTTGTTAGCAGCATTCGCAACTTAGATTGCAGTGTTCCTGACTCCAGGTTCTTAACCTCGAATTTTCCTCGAGGATCCCGCAGTCATCAGACCCTCGTCTTGCATTGTTTGATGCAAATCCGAAGCACACTGAACATGTGTGCGCGCGGACCACTGGTGGCAGCGTCTCTCTCCTCAGCTGGGTTGTAACTTTTCTCTCTCAACCCGCGCAAACGGGACGCTATATTTAGACCAGTAACGCAGGTCTCTCGTTCTCTCCTTTTTTCTCATTTCCATCAAATACTACTCCTCTCGCTCTCTTTCTCTCTGTTCGATGGCCCACGCGCTCGTCTCCAATGGCCTTGTGTCAGTGCCTCCACACAGACACACGAGAAAAAGCCATCTCCTTCAGGATTGAGACCATGATCCATTTTTTCATGTATTATGCGCTTCCAGATTTCCGTCATCGATGCTGTCGAAGCATGAAGTGACGATTGGGATTGGGACCATGCAGATGTATGGAATGATGTAATTCACTTTGAAGCAGAGCAAAACAGACGAAGAAGAAGTTTTAGAGTTTGAGATGATATTGCAGCTGGTCGTGTCAGGAAGAGATAATGACAGTCGTCAACACAACTGTATAGTAAAGAAAGTAAAAAAGTAAATAGAACGCAAAAAGATGAGAAAACAGAAGTAAACTACCAGCAGCCGAGCCCAGCCACCTGTGGCCAGTACGCAGATACTGGTTTACTACGATATCGAACCAGTGCTCGATGATGCAAGCAGCGTAGTAAAGAGAGCTGCATGCTATGTACTGTAAACTGCGTGAGCTGAGTAAATTGTTAGAAAAGAAACACTTGTTGCGGCTAATGGATCCTGTGTCGCGTGTAATCTTCGAATCCTTTGCTACACCTGAAGGATCAGGAAGCAGGCTGGTATATCAGTTCCTTAAGTTAGAATGAGCACCAGACCAGCGATGGCACATGTGTGTTACATGCATAATGGTATAATACGTAAGCGTAAAAAAGCCAGCATAGAACTGGCTCTGGGCTGGTGCAATGGTGAGGTGAAGTTCATTGGCTCCTCGCGCGGGCGACCCGCAACCGTACGCACGACGGGGTCGCCGGGCACGCACCGCCCATACATATGCGATCTTAATGTTTATACGCGTATTAACCGCGCACCCAGTCCCCCATCCACCCCGCACCCATGTGTGGAACGACATGCACGGGCTTAGGGTCATGTGTGTGGTAAGCTTGTGTCGTGTGGATGTGGAGAGTGGAGAGTCGAGACCATGCGAGGCCCGGGGCCTCTGCTCTGTAAACACACCAGTCACGTGCTCCTACAACCAACGACCAAATGAAAGTCCTCACTCTTACACGTCAAATCTATCAAACGTTTGTGTGAGACGATTTTTCATGGCTTTGCTGCGGATGGGAGAAAATCGCATGACATCCGAGCCGACTGAAGACGAGTTTTAAGGAAAAATACTTCCATTCAGGTGTCTCTCGAACGACTGTTCAACTTTCCACTCTGGACTGTTGGAGATATCACAAAGCCGTTTCCAAAACTTGAAGGATTTTTTTGAGACGACTTCTTTGCTTCTCGAAGCTTTGAAGGTTATCTTTCAGGTCATTCTTAGAAGTGTTGAACCGGTAGGCGACGTTTGGACGTCTTGGAAAATATACAAAGTCTTTGAAACGTCGTTCGAACGGTTTTTTAGAGCTTAAGACGACCATTCAAATCTTGAGATTCACGATGACTTCTGACGTTCTGAAGACATTATTGACTTCTGAAACGCTCCGACTTTTCTAAGAATGGACTAAAAGACAGTATAAAACTCTGTTTAATCAAGTTAAAAGACCAACACACTCAAAGAAGAAAGAAAACTTCATACAGGCCGAAGTTTATAACCTTTGAACGATTAAGATTCCACTCATCGTTGTTGGGTTTGTGAAAACAGAACCTGAACACTATGAGAGAGGCTTTTAAATCTGAAGTGTTATCGCATAACTTCTGTCTTTGCAATGTCATCACTAACATCCAGATGATCCACCGTCTGCAACTATTCGGTTTTCACAAAACTGACGGTTTCTTGAAAACCATCGTGTGAAAGATCGTGAAACATTCAAGAAAACTTGGACAGACAATTTCACATCCTACAATTGAGAATGTCCAACAGTTCGTTCGAATGTAGTTCCGAAGACGTCTGAGTTTTTCTGAGCTTGAATACCCTCAAAGGTCATCTCAAGGTCTTCTCAATTCTATTTGGACGTCTTTCAATCGGCATTTGAACCATGTCTGATCCTCAAGCTTCGCATCACGTTTCCCCGGGCCGCTCGGATGATCCAGTGCAATGCGAACGACAAATAAAAATAATGAGAAGATGAAGCGATACATAGAAAGAAAAATAAAAAGGGTTCCTAGCACGGTGTAGGTTAGCTCTACCATTGCACCCGGGAGGCACTATTATATGGTAATATTTATATCCCCATCTTCCTCCGGAATATCGCCATCTCTTTTCAGCGCGCGCGCGGCCTCTTCCTCGAGGTCAGTTTGGTTTGTTTTCCGTTACCTGAGCGCACCGATGCAGCCCAGGTAATTGCATCTCTGCTTTTACCTGCATCATTTACTTCTTACCCCTCAACATCAGCTTCTTATTCTTCTTGTACCACACTTCTTCTACACACATTAGCTGCTCGTAGCTCCTGGGCAGATCGAGGAAACACTTCTCTTTCCTCGGTTTAACTTTTTGCTGATAAAAAACGATATATTATCTGGAGAAGAAGAGGAAGAGAATGTGGAAGAGAAAGAGGCAGTCCACAGATAGGAGTGTCAAGTCGAGTGTGGACTCGGAGCTGCAGTGTCCACTGTCCAGTGGAGGTTAGTTAAGGCTAGTTGAGAGTGAATTGGCCGTTGAATGTGGCGCGTGCTTCAGCTACTCGGTCACGTACAAATAAACAAGCCTTTGCTCTCTTATTATATTATACGTTATTACTTACTTATTGGCTTATTGTAAGTAATAAGTATTTATTTACTCGGCTGAATCTGATCCAATACGTTCGCAGTAGCGTGGTGCAGTGTATTTTATCTCTAGTACCAAGGTGACACACTTTTGAACGTTGATTGATTATTGACCCACCGAGAAAAGGCTCAGAGAACAAAGAAAGTTCGGGTATTTGTCGTACTCATATCTCAGTGCTTCGTCATTTTTGTCGAAATACTTCAAACAAATAGTTAGGGAGCTGGGTGCCAAAATTTTTAAGTCATTTGAACATGTGGCAGACGCTATTTATATCGATGTTTGTATCATTAGAAACATTAAGGACCGCGTCTGCCACCGTGGTAAGGCTATATTTACGAGTTACAGCGTTACAAAAATGTAAGAAAAAAAGGGTATGGTAAGTCATTTGAACATGTCTGCCCTTTGGACCGATGGTTGTTATCATCCTCAAACTCACAAAAACGAAAAGGCAGACATTTTGGTAACTATGTTTAGTAGTAATCGATTTTTTAAATGTTTTTTATGACTTAAAAAAGTGTATGTCAAAGTAACACGTGGCAGACCGTAATTGTTCGATTAAAGACAATGTGAAAAGCCACAAAAAAATAGTCTGCCACCGTGGTAAGGCTATATTTACAAGTTACAGCGTTTCAAAAAAAAAAAAAAAAAAAGGTGTGGTAAGTCATTTGAACATGTCTGCCCTTTGGACCGATGGTTGTTATCATCCTCAAACTCACAAAAACGAAAAGGCAGACATTTTGGTAACTATGTTTCCCTAGGCAGACCATTTAAGTCTATATTTTTTTAAACTCTACGCTCGCGCCAAGTTCCAAGTAAAAAAATTCGCGCATACAGTGTCAATGAAAATAATTAATGGTACATATAAACTTTATTGAATAAAAAAACGAAAAATTTAATAATCATCAAACCATTCATAATAAGAATAATCAGCCGTAATACCCGCTTTCCCTTGATTCTGCGCGAACTTCAAAAAATTGTACACCTCAAAGATATGGACCAAAATGTCTGCCTTTTGTTTTTTGTCTTCCGGGAGTCCTAATGAATCGAATGGGCGCAACTAGAACCATGTTAAAATGACTTAGTAGAGCTGTTTTTTTTTACATTTTCACGACCTCGTACACCTCAAACATAGTTACCAAAATGTCTGCCTTTTCGTTTTTGTGAGTTTGAGGATGATAACAACCATCGGTCCAAAGGGCAGACATGTTACAATGACTTACCACACCTTTTTTTTTTTTTTTTTTTGAAACGCTGTAACTTGTAAATATATGGACATACGACTTTCGTCAACTGGACCAAATCGATTTGTATTGATCTGAACTTTCATCCATATCAATGTCAAACGTGTTCAAATGACTTACCATTTTGGCAGCCAGCTCCCTAACTAAAAAGTTTGAGTTTTTTTTTTTAATGTCCAGGTGAATTTTTCAGCCCTTTAAATTTTAAGTCTTTTATCTTCATAAAGTTTTTCCATGAAGCCATCCGCAAATATAAATTGAGACTTTTTCAGCAGCAGCAAGCAGAATATTTAACTTCCATCCTCATCTATCATCAGCCCGTGAGGATTAAGGCTGACTTTTAATTGTCAAAAGAGGCGAAAACTCTCCCCCTGGGGAATCGAAGAAAGGGGAAACTCTTCGGGGTCGACAAACCATGATTGCAATCAATCAGATGATACGGTCTGACTGGGCATCCCCAGGCGAACGTCAAGTATTGGAAATCGAGGAGGCTATATATTATATTAATTCTAGTATTTGTCCATATGGATCGAGGGGATGAATTAATTCCAGACTGCGCCGCTGTCTGCCCTATCAGTAGTCGTATTTATACGACAGTAGCTGTGCAGGAGAGTTGGAGAACAACCCGTCCTTTCAGTGAACGACCACAATTGCAATTCTTCGAATTAGTGCCAATCCAACAGTTGTTGCACTTAATTTCTCTTCCGCTCTGAACCCCAGGTTCCATAAACCATAGTAATTCACTAGTGGTGTAACCCGTTGGGGGGTACGGATCAGCAATCGAACACGTGCCAGGGAAAAATTCCTGTGTACGACAAACCTCGCAGCCAGTCAGTCACCGAAAAATATAGTGATTATCGTCATATGGTGTTTACGCTATCTGTCATACTGCGTTTAATCATCAGAAACCGTAGCAATCCACAACACAACGTGTGGTTACCCCCCATGCACCGATGGCTCATGCCACCTATCACGGAATTAATGTGCGTCATGTCGCTTGGCGATGGAATGACCTGCGAATTTTCATTATTTTTGGCAATGTAATGTTTTTATCAACCTAGAGAAAAATTTTGTTTGGATTGTTTGGATTGTTCAAATTGAATTGAATTTACAACAAGTTAGACAGTCAAGAATTGATAGTATGGACGTTTTTTACGGTTCGACTAAAAAGCACTGGAAAATAACTCTATGAGGATTTTTTTTCTTTTTACTCAGAAACGATACGTTCTTTCACGATTCAAGAAGTTAGACAATAGACAAACTAACGAAATGACGTTATTTTGACCTAATCAGAAATTGTCATCGAACGATTTTACAAAATTTAAACAACTCTGTTTCTGAGAGTCTTGAAATAGCTGTGAAATGCTTCAAACAATTCGAATGGAATTGGAATTACAACAAGTTAGACATTCAAAATCAAATAAATCGACATTCATTTTGAGTCAATTAGAAAACGCCACATGAATTCATCACCATATCTGAAGAGTTTTATTTTTCTTAATTAATTATTATAAATAATTTTATGGAAATTGAAATGACAACAAGTTAGACGATAATAAATAAGAATTTTGTTCGCGCGAATTGAAGAATTTTACTCTTCAGAGTTCAAAACACGTATTTTTTTTCTATTTCGAAAGAAATCATGACTTCAACAAGTTAGATACTCAAATATCGAATGAATGAGCACTTACTTTGATCCGATCCAAAAGCTCAGTGAAACTATTCATTGAAATTGAAGCATTGCATGTTTCGGAATCTAATTAAAACTAAAACAAGTTAGACAGTCGAAGATTGAATAAACGGATGCTTCTTCAGATTCAAATGAAAAATTTGATTAACTGTTCACGAACAATCTCTAGAATAAAATTTCTGAAATGAAAACCTCTTTCAAATATTGAAACGCAATTGCAGCTCCAACAAGTTAGACACATCGATATTCCTCTCTTTATAGGAGAAAAACTTCTGGGATTTCTGCCGTTTTTTTTCTTCTCTTTGAACTCTATGAGACAATTTTGACAGGCTTCATTTGACTCGTCTAGTGTGATACAAAATGAATTATTATAGCTCAGTCGTTTCGTTCGATGTGCATATATAATATAGAGCCAGCAAAGTACATATGACAACAGGTGAGTGGAATAGGCGGACTAGGTGGAAGTCTAGACGATTCAATATCGGAATGTAGCCAGGGCAGGGGAATTTATTGAATAATTCATTATTGGTCAATGACATTCGGACGAATATTCAGTCGCAGTACCAAAATACACATCACTATATGTTCCAGCTACCCATAAACATGACGTGTACACTTTTTTATTAGACCAGTAGAATATTAAAATCTAATGGAACGATTTTCCGATAAAACTATTCGCCGGTATCATGATCGCACGTTGCCATTAGGAACACAATCGAAAATGAATTGATTTCTTTGCCAAAGTTAATTTACATCCATCATTGTAATTTGGGCCTGTCGATTTCTGTCCGATTCTTATTATCGTTGAGGATGAAAAGAACCGAAGAACAGTAAAAAAAAGTAAAACAAAATTAGCTGAATAATAAAAATTTTCAAGAGAGGAGCACGCGATGCAAATTAGTTGTCATTCTTGTGGACTGCAGCATTGGAGCTATATGATTATATGCCATCGTATAAAAGTAGAGTCTGTGTCTGTGCGTCTGCATGCAGTTGTACAATTTTATACAGTTTTATACGGCTGCACACAGGCGTATCGTGGGGGGTATAATTCCTTTGAAATTACGGCTAATATACTTCAGAGTTTGCTACCTACCTAAGCTATGCCTCCTCTTGAACCTCTTACACTACATAGGTGGTTTATACATACCAAGATCGCTTTGTCGCATGATGCGAAGAAAGACATTCTTTCAACGTGACTATTTCACTTCCAGGTAAAAAACCGTACCGTTTCTTTATTAAAACGTCCGATGAACTGAACTTGAATTAACTGAACCGAAAATGCAGAGGCATTGTTACTTACGTCTCGGACAGATTTAATGAAAGCCACCAGATCCTGAAGTGATTAATCACACGGTTAATGCAGGTGACGAAGAACAGAAATCCGAATCGAAGATGAATTGGTATCAGAGAGGAGACAAAAAATTACAGGAAATAGATTGAAACAGTGCATGAAACGAAAAAAATCAAAAATCAAAAATCACGAAAGGGATGTGAGTTAAAAAATCGGCGATTCTTTTGAAAGTAAATCAAGATAGGAAAATGTGAAGAGAGATTGTTTGAATTTATAAAAGAAAATAAGAGACAGCAAAGATCGAGGAAAAATTGAATGACTTGACCCTAATTCGAAAATGGAAAATGTTGGAAAAACGAAAAAAAAAATCGTTGAAATTCATCAGCAAGGCAAAAAAAAAAATCTTGAACATTCAGAAGAAAAAAAGGAAATCAAAATTCAAAATATTGGAGAAAAATTTGTATGAAATTATTTCTTGAGCTTTCACTATAACAAAATTTCAGACTAGAAAAGCAGGTGAAAGATCGTTTGACTTTAGAAATGCAGAAAAGACAACAAGAATCAGGAAAAAAATCAAGGAAAATGATATTTCAAGCATTTCATAGAAATTTTTAAAAGTCGAAAGTGAAAGAAAGACCAGATTCAGTATGACAAGTTGTTCAAAATTGAAAATAAATTTCAAGCTTCCATGATGATTGAGAAAAAAAAAATGGAAAACGGAAAAAATTACATGGAAAATGATAAGAAACTGATTTTTTTTTCAAGATTCTAGAATAACTCCAAACTTGAGAATACGAAACGGAGACAAATGGTTGAGATTCGAAATTCCAGTCAAATTACAAGTAACCCAAAAATTGAACGATTCAATTTGGAAAAATATTGTCAAATTTAAACTCTTTCAAATTTTCTCCAGCACTTGAATGAGGAAAAAATGAATGTCGAACCGGATAGGTTGAATATCGTTCCAATTCCACCATTTAAAAAGGTTGAAAAAATGTCTCGACGTATCTTTTCCTCTCCTTACTTTATTAATTCCACGACCCGACTCAGTTAGAGCCACACAGATCATTTATTAGTGGGCTAATCGAACCATGTCCAAGTCCAAGTCCGTGTCGTGGGTTGTGGGTACGCTTTGACCGTGACCAGAAGAGCACCCGTGTCCCGTGTCCCGTGTCCGGGTTGACTTGACGTGCGTATGTCACCAGCGAGTATCGCCTCCCCGGTCCCTGCAGTCCTGTCCCAGTTGCAGTCCCCGCCTTCGACACGCAAGCCTCACTCACTTTTACCCCCTTTTTACTATTTTTAATCCTGTCAATTACTATCTTTTTGCTTTTCGATTACATTTCTTCCTCGACCCCCTCGCATCGCATGATGCACGACTCCAGCTCTACAATTATAAAGAATTACAATTCCAGAATTTCGTATTCGAAATAAAGTACTTGAATTCTCGATAATTTTATCGATACTAGATATCCAAAATTTGATGTTTGAAGGTCGAAATTCACTATTTGAAATCTCAGACCCAAAATGCATCTTTGATGTCACAAGTTTTATATTTGGAACCGAAAATTGGATATTTTCAATCCGAAGTTCGCTACTCGAGTTCCATAATTTGATGTTCAGGGTTTCTAAGAAAAAATCCAATTTCAAGTCCAAGATTTGAACATCGATAATCCATACCCAAGGTTTGATAGCAAAAATGCAAAATCCAAGATTCTATATTCGAAATCGAAAATTGATTATTCCAGATCCTGGATATTCTCACATCCCTCGGAATACTTTGTAATCATCAGTATCATCAGCATCAGTCAACGTAATTATCTTTTTTATATTTTCTATGGAAGGTTTGACCAGATTTAGGGCCCCAATCGAAGCGTCCTTATCTTTTGTTGCGCCCTGATTGGATATTTCACATTTGGCCCTGGTCAGGCCCTGATTACTGGCCTCGTCGAAATCTCAACAACAATATGTTTTTTTTTCTTTAGGATAACTAGTCAGGTCCTGATCAGTTACTGCAAAACGTAACATGTTATTATTGGGGCCCAGAACCGTAATCAGGGCCTGATTGGTCGAGTCCGAAGTCACTGACACTTCGAAAACTGGACGTAACAGCTCCTCGATAACTCCGCTATGAATTTTCATTCGATCCAAGAAGATGATCAACACTGGTAAGAAACTGGTTCAGAGTAAGATTCACTCTGCGGTGACTTGTCCGTTGTTAAAAAAAAGTCAACGTATAGCAAAGAGAAGAAGAGGTGGGAGCGTGACTCGCCCGTGACATCGTGATTACGCTCGCACACCTGCAGTGCGAGAAGTTGGCTTCGAATCCTGCCGAGCCTTGGCCACTTACTTACTTACTTACTTACTTTACCGGATCTCGCTTCACGTTGTACTATCGTCACGTGCTGGTGCTGCTGGTCGTACTTCGGGCAGGCGTGCACTGTGCCAGCCACGCGCACGCTACTTCCTATTGAGGCATCTGATTCCACCACGTTCCAATTGTGAAGTTCGATACTTACCTACGTATCGGAAATCCCAAGGCTTACCTAAGTCTGTAATGTCCGCAATCTTCAACATCCTTTGTGCTTCTCAATATTGACACCAAATTTCACGGCCATTTCGTACAAGCTCGAACATGAAATTTTTTTATATTATTTTGTTATATTACAGTTTAGAAATTCCTAGCGATTTCCCAGACTTCCAAAGACTTCGAAAACCAACGTACGTATGTCATGGATGATTGTGAAGAGACGTCCTCTTTGATAATGTCCTCTTCAACATCGTTGCTTACCAGCTTCTGGGCACATGCCAGGAGTCTGGCAAGGCATGAATTTGTATTAAGTTACTGTTACACCCTGAGTGATTAATACGAAATAGTCGATGTCCATGGTATGGACTACATGCTGCAAGTCTAGGGTTTCCATGGCGTTGGGTGACACCGCGATCTTTTTCATTCTTTCACAATGAAGGCCGGCATGATTCGTTACACCGTGCTTTTATCTGGAAACTGACCAGTCTGCTCTATCGATACGTTGTGGCTGGCCAGTTTCCAGATACAAGCTCGGTATGTGTCGAAAATTAATCGAGATGTGTAGAACTCTAAAAAAAAAAAACGAAAAATAAGTGAGCAGTGGAAGAAATATTTCTTTACGTGTACCGGAATTTGCAAGTCCGATTATTTCGCCGGATATCTCTGGGCTCTTAGGAGCGTAGGTATTCATGCGGTTGAGTGCGGGGCGGAAATGCGAAACGAGATAAATTCGCGGTGGTATAAGGGGAGGGTATGGGTGCAGGGTAATAAAAAATCCTGAAATCCTTCAACTCATCAGCGAGGGATCACAGCTCGGATCTTTGGAGTGGGGTGTCAAGATTCGAGATATACAACCTCGAGGATGTACAGAGGAAATGGGAATAACTTCTTCTTATTATTCAACCCCCGCCCCTCGCGCCCCCGAGGAAAACCAGGGCCTGTTATTTAAATTAGGCCAATAAACTTACTCGGAGGGTATCACCGATAACTTCAGCTACTGGCATTTAGCCCACGGAGACGAGATGTCGAAGCTTGATTTTACCTCGGTGTGGCAGACAGTCTTTTAGAGAACGAAGAAACTCCGGTAATTTCATTCCAACATATCTCTGGATCGAATCGATTTTCGAAAAAAATACCTTGAACGAAAGTTTTGGTTTTCAAAAACTGCTTTTTTTGTCTTTCTTAATTCTGTTTTCGAAGATCGTGTTAAAAATTGCATTTTTTTCAAAATTCCTCTGGCATCACTGGCATTCACATATAATTATTACAACTATAATTTCGCAGTTTTTTTTTTTTTGCTACTGGAATAAGTTTTGAATCATCAATTTTATTGGAAAATTTATTGAATGAAGTTTCTGAAGTATAAAAATCTTCGTCTTTGGTTTTCATGAAGTTTCTTCGTAGGATCATTTCCAAATTCGGTTTCCTCGTGTTTCAATTACTGATAAAATATCCGAACAATTCCCTAAACTTCTTCGAATTCGTCAATTTTTCAGAGAAAATCTTCAGATAAAGATTGTGTAATTTGATAATCTCCGCATTTTCTGTCCTTACAACTTTCCTGTAGAATGAACTCGAAGCCTTTAATTCCCGGGTGCAGACAATAATGATGAAAACATGATCCGAGTATAAAATCGTGCACGTGTCTAATCTCTGGGACATCGTGGAGGACGTGATAATAAAAAATCGTCATACGACCAACGGAAGACGTGGTGTGGACGGGATTAGGAATAAAAACTCTGGTTATAAAATAAAAATTAAAACCCGAGGATAATTTATCGATGAGAGTTTATTCTCTCGTTTGTCAATTAGGAACTTAAAAAGTTTGGCTTGCGGTGTCGGAGTATCTCCGCGAGGTAATAAACGTCACCCAGCATTACACACAAACGAATTGATGAATTTTCGTTAACCACACGCACAAATAACGAAATAACACCGCGAATGTACGAGACAGTAAAAATGATTTAAGGATTAAATGACGTATCATAGAAGCCAGCTGTAAACCGACGCGACTGCCAAAGCCTCAAACTGAACCCAAAGTCTCGAGCTCATTGGCTCATCGTTTTACTGCTTCTTTTCACCGGTATAAAACTCTTAAATCCACAGCTAAGCGACTAAACGCGACTACATCTTTCTCTCCTACTTACTTCGAGAGAAAGAGAAAGAAAGAAGAGAGAGAAAGAAGGATAAAGCAACAGTAGTTGCGCACCCGGAGGGCACTACTTAACTTTACGACGCACCATCGTCGTCACTCACTCCTCCTCACCAGGGCTCTGGGACAAAAGAGTTTAACTTGAACCAGACCCAGTAGTTGGGTATTGCCCCACAGATTGCCAATTTTCTCCTTTCCCCCCTCTCCTCAAGAAGACGAAAATGGAAGGGATACGATTTTTTTGAAATTTCTTTACTTTGAGGCCACATTCCCTTTGAAACGACTTTGAATAACAGCTGAAGATTTGAAAGCGTCTACCCCAGTTTGACTTGAAAGCCCATTAAACGGAATACTCTTGAACCTTGACCAAAGAAAATTATCGAGGTTCCGAACTTGCGCTGGGTGTACAGGGTGGCTCGGAAAGAAACGTCTTAGGAACATTCACATTTTGAAAGCGAGTATCTCTCCAGCCAATAGGAATATTTTCGAATTTCCCGGGTGAAATAGAAGGCTCGTTATTCTTCTTTCTGTGGAACAAAAGTTTTCCTAAATCGATGCACGCGTTCGGGTTTTATCCGTGGTTTAAGGCGCGCCACCCTGTAGGTAAAAAGCCATTATGCTCAATAACGACTGGAGCATTGTCGAGTCTGAGTCTCATGCGAGTTAACATTACTTTGTATTCAAGTTTCTGATTTACTACTCCGCACTGATCCCCAATAAGAACTTTTAACAGTGGGCATCTCGTTTTCTTCATTTTAGACAAGTTTTATTATTTTCTACCTCTCTGTGTCTTTGTGTCGTTTTCTTAACGTCGTAAACGTATTCTTTGTGAAAAACTGAGACGATTTTGTCCCACAAAGAATCTTGAGAGACTCTTACTTTTCGAATGACAGCGATTCGAAGCCTCCACCAATCCCAGACGCGACCGTTACTTCAATATCCCTCGCGATTGGTTGAGATTTGAACCCTCTCTGGTTTGAAAACTGTTAGAGTCTCGCGTTTCGCGCTCAGGAAGCTTGTGTCCAGTTTTTCAATAGGAGTAATCTGATCCTCGGGTGAAATTGACTGAATCACATTTTCGGAACCATGAGGACAATATAACTTAATTCACACAAAATTCACACGACAAATCAAAAATCGTGGATATGGAAATTACCTTCGACCAGGGAATACAGAGGGAAACTAATTCCGCAGTCTGGAAGTAATGACCGACAATACTTTTGGGCATGGAGTCGATTGTTTGAATGGGGTCCGCGTAATGGATCAACGGGCATTTGGCGGGATGATCAATCCCCCTTTCCTCATTCTGATTCGATCCCATTCCAGTCTCTCTACCCCTCGGCCCCGGTTTCATTATCGCGGGAACAACATTCACGCGTTTAACAACGGCGAGTGATGACGTCGATGTGACGTTATCATACCCCATTTGCATACACTGCGTGACGCCATGTTTGATGACGCTCGGTGCTGCCAACCCCGGACTCGGTATCGCGACGAGATACTAATTACAGTAATTAGCTTTATTAATTAAAGCGGTGGGAGTCGCGGCGCTGTTCATCTATCGATGATAACCTTAATCATGATTCATGCGTTTCATTCTACGTATAACGTTTGTTTTTCGGAATTGATGCACGGATGAGTGACATTAGAAGCTGACACCGATCGAGGTGCATGTACGCGGAAATGGTGTGCGGTAGGAAAATAGCGTGCGAAATTACAGAGTGCAAAATACAATAGGAGGCGACGTTTAGCCTCCCGGTCACGGACAGCATACGTGCTAAATATTCTCTATTTATACCGTGGCGGAGCCACATATGAACTTCTGGTGTAACAGGTACCATGCTGCAGAATATTTGCACAGCAAAAATTTCTCGTTTAGCGTCCAAAAATCGATCTGTTGGAGATTCTCCCAGTTTTCGATGATGCCGCATTAAATTTGGCGCACTTCGTGACGCGGATAATCGTCCCGATATTGCTAGTTCAAATAGATCAACAACAGTTTAGGGCCGGGAGCCACTGCGCCGATACATCAATATCTGCACCTTGTGTACCCTGAATAATGCATTGTTCAATGTTTATGAAGCTAATGCACAGTCAGCCAAGCCAGTACAGGTTATCCGCGAATACCTACTCGGTTATAATTAGGGTTCATGTTTGCGAACCAAAGTCATCAGCTACCCGCTGACGGCCGATCATCCATGCATCCGTCTGTCCGTCATCGTCGCACAAACAGATATATAGTGGGATGGAATAATATGCACCGCGGTGCATTACGCCGCGTGCTGCACTGTTATTTTTTCATTCTCCGAAATACTTCCACAAAACTGCCAATCATGAGACCACGGACCATCAATTTTTGTTTGCGTTTGATTACGGTTCAAACTTCCTGAGGCTCTTTTCCGGATTTTTTGAATCAGACTTTCCAGTCCTTTCAGCTTCGGTTTTCCAATTATGCGATTCAGTTATTTTTCAGTATTTTGATTTTTCATCATGAGACTGGGCCTTCATTTTTGCTGTAATAATTTTCTTCACTCGTATCAAAACCTTGAGGCTGAGACTTTTCATTATTCTTCAGAGTTTATCAATTTTTTTACGCTCTTCAGCTATTTTGTTTACGGTTTCAGGTTTCCTGTGGAAACTTTTCTCACTCTTAGTTGAAAATATTTGTTTATGAATTCTAAAGAAGGAAAAACTATTTCTATGTTAAAAAAAATGTTAATAAGCTCACAGAAATTATTCTGTCCTACAAGCTGTACAAGTTTTCATCCAATTGACCCAAAATTGAGTTTTGTTCTTATTCCTCTCATGTTTGTGAGATTTGTCTTGAAGTCTTTTGATTTTAATTGTATCATAAGATTCAGAATATTTTTCTTTCCACTGAAAATTGAAAATATTGAAGAGAAAAACTTTCGTATTTCCCTTATGCAAGAATCAAGACACTCGGTAGAGTCTCGCGCCAAGTATATTAAGAAAATGATTCAATTTTCAAATGCATTTCGTTTTCAGGATAATTTTGGATTTTCTGAGATCTAGTTATTCAGTCTGTCTTCTATCGATGATTAGGACTCAGGAAATCGAAAATGAAGAACAGAAAAACCATGCGACAAATCCATAGGAAAATCGATGAAATGTCTTACAAAAGCAGTTGGTACAAAATTTTGAAAATGTTCTCGAAATTTCTTATTCACTGTACTGGCTACCAAAAACTGTTTGTATTCAATGCAAATTTGAAGGATTAGTGCAAAAACGACCCATAAAAACACTACACGAAAAAAATCAGAAAATCAGCGATTTACAAAAAAAAACTGCCTCTTCCAGTTTTTTTATTCCATATTCTTGTTACTAATTATGTTCCTTTCGAATTCGCTCATTCGTGCTCATCAACTTCTTTCGGAGTTTTTTTTTTCTAGAATGTCTGAAAAATGTCTATCAAACATCAGAACCGTGTAACTCGAGAAAAAATAAATCAGTCCAAGTTTCAACGTCTCTGGGATAAAACTTGCAACTGTTCTACAGGGTACTAAAATCAGGCATGTCCATATTGTCCCTATATATACAGCCAGAGGCATATCCACGCGGCATTAATTGCATTCCAACAGTGGCTATTCTGCACCTAATAAGTATCGAATTGTCAGTTAGTCTCGTGCCCACCTACGGGTTCAGGGGTTCAAAGAATCTTGATTGAGATCGAGATAGAGGTAGAGAATTTATCTCCAGAGCTGAAAGCTCTCAGTGTGTTACATCTGTATGTATGAGGTAAAAAGAATTTCGTAACGAAAGAGAGAAGGGTGTAAAAAAGAGGACCTCTCGCAATTATCTGATCGCTAAATTTGATCCGACCCTCTAAACATAGGCGGGGTGGGTCTAACCCTCGCGAAATTCACTTTAGCACATTCCTGCTGACTTCTACGACGTATATATTGTCGCTGGATGCTGGTGTGTAGGGAGTACACTGGAAATGAAAGAAAGCAACTGGAAAATAAAACAGCATGATTGAATTAATGAAATCAATAAATCCTCTGAATTGATGACAGAGATGAAACGAGTAGAGTTTAATGACTTATCGTTGATGAGAATCAATTCATTCGTAGAGATTCGAGTTTTTCTTGTCACGGAAGCAGATCACGGTAATCGGCTAACGAATTTAGACATTTGCATACACTATGCAAATGAATCCTTTTTTCGTTCATCTTATCTGACGGGTGTTATCGATTATCGAAGAGTGTGTAAAACATTTTCTAACCACATTTACATTTTCCATTTTCGCTTCCGGTATGGGGTAGAATTTCTTAATATTTGGGTTGTGCAAAAACGGTGATTTTGATACACCAGAAAACGGACAATTGTCAAAAATCAGTCAGTATCTCAAAAAGTAAGGTTCGCCGAAATAAAAATACCCGTTGCTTATTTTTTTGTCGAAATTAAATTTTTTGTTCGTTTATTCAAATATTTCATACACTTTGTTTTCAACTTGTTCTGCTAAAATGATAACAGAAAAATGTTGAAATATTTACACACACGTTACTATCCATATTATATATGAATATGTTGATCTGAATCTGAATCTGAATGACGAGGATACAAATCCAACAGAAAGAATCGACCAAACAAAGGAAGAGGAGATTCAATCTGTTTTTTTTCTGGAGGATAGTGAAGGTGAAATTTGATCAGTCACTTATGCTTATAGCAATATACGTTCATCGGGAGTGATCAAAACAGAGGGTTTCGAATCTCTTTTTTTGTGTAGGATTATGTCTCGAACTTGAGGGTATGAATTCACATTTTGTTAGTTTTTTTTCGTCAATTCAACGTATCTCAGTAGGATGAAGATGGACCCGACTGTATCGAGTCCGACATTTCAGCATCGGCTTCACTTTCGGCCAGTAACGCTGCGGATGTTCGACGAAAAGCGTGAGCAGTGTACAATTCTGGATGCGGTAATTTCAAGAATTCCGCAACTTGTTTCGGCATAGCGGCAAATTTCTTTTCGCCGATCGGTTGCATCGTGCATTTTCCATTTCGGTAGGTCACAAAGAATCGATTGTGAGGTATCACCGTCGGTCTTAGATCGATATATTTCTGATAATATTCGAACAATTTTCCTCTCACAATGAATTCACGCTCTTCGTTCGTCCTTGGGTTCGGAACTCGCACAACCAATATCGGATCTTTTTTCTTTGTGTCTTCAGGCTCGTGGTATGTTCTCAGATGACTCAACTCCACTCTCACCAATTCTTCTCGTCGACATGCCCCGAGAACTCCGAAGATCATAGCAACCTGCAAAAAAATACATCCAAGTACGTTGATGAGGGAT
>JAFFZH010016079.1:60772-99864 GCA_018420115.1 Euura saliciscinereae
GCCTACGATAAATTCCGATGTTTCGTTACTTGACTGATATTTTCCGATATTATTATTAACAATTCGTCATGCCTACGACAAATTTCGATGTTTCGTTACCTGAACGATATATTCCGATATTATTATAAACAATTCGTCACGCCTACGATAAATTCCGATGTTTCGTTACTTGATTGATATTTTCCGATATTATTATTAACGATTCGTCATGCCTACGACAAATTTCGATGTTTCGTTACCTAAACGATATATTCCGATATTATTATAAACAATTCGTCATGCCGACGATAAATCCCGATGTTTCGTTACTTGACTGATATTTTTCGGTATTATTATAAACAATTCGACATGCCAGCTATAAATCCCGATGTTTCGTTACTTGACTGATATTTTCCGATATTATTATAAACAATTCGACATGCCGGCTATAAATCCCGATGTTTCGTTACATTACTGATATTTTTCGATATTTTTATGAACAATTCGTCATGCCGGCTATAATCCCGATGTTTCGTTACATTACTGATATTTTCCGATATTTTTATGAACAATTCGTCATGCCGGCTATAAATACCGATGTTTTGTTACTTGACTGATACCTGCCGACATTATTATAAACGATTCGTCATGCAGATTATAAATCCCGATGTTTCGTTACTTTACTGATATTTTCCGATATTATTATACACAATTCGTCATGCCGGCTATAAATTGCCACGTTTCGTTACTTTGCTGATATTTTCCGATATTATTATCCCAATTGTAAATCCCGATGTTTCGTTACTTGACTGATATTTTCCGATATTATTATAAACAATTCGACATGCCGGCTATAAATCCCGATGTTTCGTTACTTTACTGATATTTTCAGATATTCTTATGAACAATTCGTCATGCCGGCTATAAATCCCGATGATTTGTTACTTGACTGATACTTGCCGACATTATTATAAACAATTCGTCATACAGACTATAAATCCTGATGTTTCGTTACTTTACTGATATTTTGCGATATTATTATGCACAATTCGCCATTCCGGCTATAAATCCCGATGTTTCGTTACTTTACTGATATTTTCCGATATGATTTTAAACAATTCGTCATGCCGGCTATAAATCCCCATGTTTTGTTACTTTACTGATATTTTCGAATCAATTATACACAATTCGTCATGCCGGCTATAAATCCCCATGTTTCGTTACTTTACTGATATTTTCCGATATTATTATACACAATTCGTCACGCCGGCTATAAATCCCCATGTTTCGTTACTTTGCTGATATTTTCCGATAACATTATGAACAATTTGTTATGCCTACTATCAATCCCGATGTTTCGTTACTGGACTGATATTTTCCGATATTATCATAAACAATTCGTCACGCCGGCTATAAATCCCGATGTCCGGTTACTTTACTGATATTTTTCGATATTATTATCCCAATTATAAATCCCAATGTTTCGTTACTTTACTTACTTTTTTATATTATTCTAAACAACTCGTAGTACAACGGTGCAATGTATAAAATACCTATTTAAGTACTGTTATGAAGAGTATGATTGCGCAGTCGTCGAAATGAAGGATGCACAGGAAGAAAATAGCGTGAGATACGACAAGGTTAACGAATATAGATCGACGGAATATGTGTGTCCACCCGAGGCAATGCATCGGTTGTATCAATTTCCGATAAATGAGCAATCGCACGCTGTATATAAGTTAGCTGTTCACATTGAAAATGAAAATACGTCATATTCTGAAGAGGGGCGTGGGCATGTAGCTGTGGACAGAAATGAAAAATAAACGTTGCTCGCGTGGCTATTTCTGAACAAGACCGACGTGGAAACACGTAATTATTTGTACTACGAAATTCCGAATCATTGTGTGTTTAATGAGAGGAATACGGAGTGGACGAATCGAAAGAAATTTGTGGAACCCGTATTGAGTAGAATATATTTCGTGAGTCCCAGAAAAAAAAGAGCATTATAATTTGAGATTGTTGTTATAACGTTTTCCGGGAGCACAGTCATACGATGATTTGCGAACTTATGGAGGTACGATATACATATCCTTTTTTGTGGCAGCTCTAGCGCGAGAGTTAGTTACTGATGTCGAAGAATGCGACGAATGTTTGGCTGAAGCTGGATCGTGTATTAAATTTCCGAAGAAGATGTGTAGGCTGTTTGCGTAAAATAGAAATACGAGTTGGTCGATCGAAATCAATAGAATGAAACAATCGAACGAAAAGCCTTGCAGGTGATCAATGAAATACTCATATTTCATGGATTCACGTGGCAAAATTTCAATTTACCGGACTTAAAAGAAGGTTACGTATTTACGTGTGTCACAGACAATGTCGAAGACATCACTGCTATCGGACAGATGGTGAGAACATTCGTTAATAGGTCAACGAAACGTCAACGAAACGTCAACGTATTGTATATGACGCAGTTATGCGTGCTGTACGTCGCGTAGGCCTAAGTGCATTCATTTGGATGGTCCAGGTGGCAGCGAAAAAAGTTATTCACGTTTTTTATTGAGAAGTATGGGTTTGATAGTGCTGTAGCATGGACTGGAATCGCAGCGAATTTATCAAAAGGAGGAAGAACTGCAGTCCACTTTAAAACTACCGTTACAATCAAATAAATGCTTAACGTGTAATATTAAATCGAATTCTGCACAAGGGTTGCACATTCGAGATGTGAAAGTTCGAATCTAGGAAGTATGCACTGGAGGCTGTTGACCGTATGTTAAGTGATGTATGCGAATTTAACGAACCATTCGGTGGTAAAATAGTCATAATTTCTGGGGATTTTCCGGCAAACTTTACCAGTTGTGAGACGTGGGAGTAGAACACAAATTTTAGGGGCCTGTGTGACAAGAAGCAGCATATGGAATCAATTTGTATACTTGTCATTGAAGGGCAATATTCGCATCTCTGATGGACAATGATGGACAGATTTCAAGCAATGGCTTCTGCGAGTTGGGGATGGTGTATTTGGCGATTCTTTCAAACGTATATAACAACGAAGTTCTCAACGATTTCCTACGGAATTCTGCTCAAATGGTAAAATTGTGCGAGAAATATTTGGAGAAAGCGTCGGTCCTCAAGATACCTCAAATTATGGAAAGGTTATATTAGCTCCAACCAATGTGGATGTCATTGCCATCAACAACGAAATATTGTCAGAAAATTAAAAGTGTTGGAGTAGAATAAATGAGTGTCGATACAGGCGAAGACGGAGATAATACTGATATGAGTAATATTCTCCCGATAGAATTCATGAATTCATTGACACCCAATGGTCTTCCACCTAATAACCGAACGCTAAAAGTGGGCAGTATCGTTATTTAATCCTCTACCGATTTCAATTGCACAGCGTGATAGTATACACTCCCAAAATATTTGAAATACCACTGACAACCGAGCGAGCGAAGCGAGTGAGGAACAACGCTCTCTTCCGACCGAGTGAGGGAGCGAAGCGAGCGAATGAGGAACAACGCCTTCTAGTTATTATATTAAAAAGTTCCACAATTTAATATAATAAGTATTCAGTCGCTTATTCGAACTTGGATTCAGCATGTATGACATATCGTGCACGAAATGAAAGCACATTTTCAATTTCGTCATTTACGATAATCCTAGTCGTCTCAATTATAAAATGATTTTGAATTGGAAATTCGAATTCGCATTAAAGATCGTCACTCTGTAAATTTTCGGAGTAAAATAAAACTATTGCAATCATTTCGTCACATGACTTTGATGATATAAACTCATATTGTGATTTTCGTTGATTAGAATAACCCCAGTCGACTTAATTATGAAAATGGAACCAATTAAAATTCAGATCAAAAAACAAAATTCATTCTCATATTGTTGTCAATATTTGACTATATGACATCAAATATACAAGATAAAAGCTCATTTCGACTTCAGTTGATCACGATGATTATTAAATCGCAGAGTCCACCTGTCAGATAAACAAAATCATTACACATGGATTTAGGTGAATAGATAATAGTTTGGTATAACAACAATGTGAAGGGGAAGAATAACCGGTTACATATACGGGGGGAGAATTACTTGAGGTGAACATAAGGCACATCAAAACTTTTAGCCATGGTGGATTGGGTTTGAGTCAAAAAAAAAAAAATCAAAGCAGATTACGTATAGGTACCTATAACGTCTGTGTAACGGAGGATAATATTTTTAGGGGTAAAGCGTCTACTGTCTAGTCAGTCATAAATTGAGCTATTATGTATTACAACCACCCCCAGCCACCCACCAAACCCCCCCATACATAAAATACAAGTATTGACGTAACGGTTGATCGACAGCTACAATTTTTTTTCTTTATTTTCTATAGCTCGAGGATTTTTCAGTGTTAATTTTTTGTCAAAATTAAAAAATAGCAAGAATATCAGAGAAAATTGCAAGCTTAAATTTATCAACGGTTTCAATGATTTCAGAACGGAAATTTTTAGATCCTCAGTTTCTACGTTCTTAACAAATTCGAGGTTTTTTTATTTTGGAAATCTTGATATTCGCGAGTTGGAATTGAATCTTGAAATTTTTAAACGTCTTTTGTACCCCAACCTACTGATGATTATTTGATGATTTAATTGATATTGCGTTCAACTGAGATTCGTTTTCAATTATTTCAGTTTTCGAAATTTGACAAATTCTTCTCATCTAACGTAGGTATTTAATTTTGTTTAAATATGTTCAAATTTTGATCAAATCATTTTCTACTGATTCACAACAAAATTCTGTGTTTTTTCGAAATTTATTTCCCTGCAGATAAAAGATATGAATGCCACTAATTTTCTAACGAATTTCTTCCAGTTCCTCCAAATTTGATGAATATTTTTTTTATCAGATCTGTTCGATTTTTGCCATCAAAGTTTAAACTCATCAATTCTCATCTTCGATCTAATGTACGAATTGATTTTTCGACCCACTGCCTTCAAGTAAATTCAATCTCCGAAAAAATTCGCTGCTTCTATTCAAATTCGTAGATTCCATAATTTTTTAATACAGAACCAGCACATTTTTCTAAATTTGTGTAATTTTCATTTTTTTTCCAGTTTTATTCAATTGTGATTTTCTCATCAAATGTTCAATAATCATGATTCGAATCAAACTTCAATCTTCTTTTGTTTAAAATCAGTCCAAATTTCAGTGAAATTCTTTGAATACTCCAAATCGATCATTTTCTGAAAAAATCGCTTCCAATATTTTCCAAATTTATTGCAAATTCTGAAAATATCTATCGCTTTCAAATACCACTAAAAATCAGTTTCCAATTCGAACAAAAGACTAATCAAGGATCTGAAAATTGCCAGGCACATCCCATCCCTAAATTTTTCAGTCAAATCACTCATCACTGTTTTTCATAGGTAGAAAAGTAGTCGTAGGCGATAAGAACGAGATCAGATAACCACACATTCTCATAAATGAAAACTGTTGCAAATTTGAGGTCCGGATGAAAGAATGGAAAAAAGAAGGAGGAAGAAGGAAGAAGGAAAGGTGGGTGTGAGGAAGTCGGACTCGGCGACATTTCGACGCCAGTCAGGGAGCAAGAGGGAAAAGGAAAAGGAAAGAGGAGGGAGGGGTGGTTGGGAAACGCTCGATTTTATGTCCCGTAACTCCCTAGGGAATGCCAGGTTTATGTCCCATCCCCGTCATCATGATGTCCACCTACACCCTCTCCTCTCCACCATATCCTGCAGAAATACTCCGCAAACTACGAGAGGACTGGACAAAACAAAACACTATCTACTTCTCGTGTAATAGGAATTCTCCACCACCCTCCTCCCCCCCTCGATGGCTCTCTCCCTGTCCAGCAATAACACATACGTAGATAGAAATCAGGCTTCCTTTTCCTTTTTCTATTTTTTTTTTGTTTGTTTTTGTGTTGTTAATTTTTTTTCTCGTTTTTCTATCATCCCTCAAAGGGGTGAGAAAATGGGACTGAAATTCGATACTGAAAGATAAGGACGAGGGAGATAAAACTTTGACAAAGAATTTGAATGTTTTTGGCTTTCTCTTAATTTTTTTCGTATTGTTATTTCTTGTTTATTTGAATCTTTCTTATTCTATCTAATAATTCTTTTCAGGGATTGAAAAATATTTTCAGAATTTGATTTGATTGGAAAAAAAAAATCTTCGATGAATACCTTTTTCAGTTTTTTTTTGGTGTTGAAGTTCAAGTACGAAATCAGCACTTATTTTTCATTTTCAACTTCGCCAAAATTTTACAAAGATTCTTCTTCTTTTTTTTAAATTCTAGAGTTGATGAAAAAATCTATGAAATAGAATCATTTTGCTTATTTGAAATTAATAAAACAAAATTTACGATCACCAAAAGATTGAATTTTGCTCCAAGACACCGGGAATATTGGTTCATACAAAAATTGGAATTTCCACCTACCTTGAAATTTTTTCCTGATTTATCCTTCAAATTGATGGTTTAGGAATTCTATTTTTAAGAATAATTAATTGATCGGGTGAAATCAGATGTTCCAATTTCCTCAGTCACCTTACCTACTTTTAGAATCTAAAAAAATCTAATTTTCAGAGAACTGATCACGATCTTCACTTCTGAGTCTTGGTCTATCGATTTTTTGAATGAATGAGAATTGTTTCATACAAGTTTACTCATTTTCCTCATATTATTTCATGATATTGTTTTTGTTTCAAATCTAATCAACTCGATCGAGTTTTTTAATAGTCTATCTAAAATTAATTGAAATTAATTTTTAAAAACTCATTTTCGAATCTCTTGTTTTGTTATATTCTCCAATTTGTCGAGCAATCAAATTCTAAAACTATGAGTCACAGGTTTGCTCCAAAATATTTCAAAAGTTTTCGAAAAAAAATCCAAATCTGTTATATTTCGGACAAAGTTCAGAATTTTTTTCTCGTTTCATTACATATCCACTAATAGAGAACTCTCTCTCTATATATCTTGTTTTCTAGTCCAAAATATGCAGCTATAAAAAAAAAACACGATTTTGAGATTTTTACACAGGTACTAAAACCATTTCATGACTTGCTAAAAAATAATCGATTTTGATTCGAAAAAGTAACCCTCGTGGACAGAAGATCCGCATTTTGTGCAAAGTGTCATCGAACAGCATTTAATCTTCTTCAATATATCGATGAACGTCATCAATGGGGTGAGAAAAGGTGTAGTTTGGGGGACATCAATATTTCCAGGTAACCTTAGAAGCCATTCATCGAGTTGTTCTGATGTATGTGATGCCATACTGCGAAGGACCCTACGTACCTACGTTGCACCTAAATCGTATTTAGTGTATAAATTGAATTCAAAGGCAAAAGCTGTATGGAGATACGTACCCACTGTGAATCGGTATATCAAAATCATGTCTATAGCTATAGTGTGCGAGTGTATGCATCATAACACATAGAGAAACACGCACCTGTGTTTACCGATGCGTAACAACCCTAAAACCCCCGAATACTACCAAGAATTACTGATCGTCGGATTAATTTCAAATATCACAGATTATAATCAGGATTGGTACAAGCATCATTGTTCAAGGAGTTTATGTGTGTGTGTTAATAAATACAATAAACGAATAGAAATGTATCCCTCATCCTGTTTTTTGTTTTTTATTTGTTGCCTATTTTTTCAAATTTTCAATACAAAGCACCGAAAAGATGATTTTTGTGACGTAAATTTATTTAGTTTTCTTTTCTAATTTTTCAATTTGCTGCAAAAGTCATGAAAATGTTTCATATCAAAAATATACTACGAAAGTTTGTCAACCATGTCTTCCACACATAAAAGAAGATATAGTATTTTTCAAAACACGTGGTGCAAGTATTCAGAGATGACGTCATTCCGATCGACTTGGCTAGGGCTTTTTTCTCTTCAGAAAATTAATATCCTCTGCATCTAGGCTTACGTTCTTTCTCAAACTATTTTTCTCGCTATTTTTATTGTTTCAAGATTCTGAGAGTGAAAACGACGTTCATCGTGACTAGTAAAGATTCCCAGTTTTTTAAAATGAATTTTCACATTAAAAAAAAAAAATTATTTCAAGCCCCTAAATTTTCCCTTTTTTCCCCAAGATTTTTTCACTTTTTTAGATTTTAGAATTAGAATCTTCTTCTCTCTCCAAGTCCTCAGCAGTCTTCCATATCTTTTTTTTTTCAGTACGTAATGATCGAAATTATATTTTCTTTCAAATATAATAATAATTTTGAAATTCTGTCTCCGGTTTGGGTATTTTTTTTTCCCATCGTTGGTTTCCACTTCTTGATTCCTCGGTCGAAAGTCGAACGAGGTGATTTTAGATTTCAGATTTCAGATCTTCTCGCAGCTAGACGAACACAAACAATAGTGTGATTCGGGCCACGTGGCGGTTTAGCAAATCCTTCGAAACTACGAACTCGAATGGTCCAAACAGTCCAAACATACTGCGAGCTGACTGAGTCCCAATGCTTACAGCTCAGAGCCCAAAGCTCAAAGCTTGATATGCGGGAGGGGGACAAGTGACGGAGAATCCCTTCGCCACCGATCGGCTAGCTATGAATAGTTGTTGATTGTGGTCACCAACCGGAAATAATACACCGCATTGGTTTCATCACGTGCATTATACCTACGTTGAGGAGAAAAAGGATTCGGCTGTGCATACTATATTCACAAAGTTTACGTCAGATTTCTCAGTGCAGGCGACCTGCTTCAATGATAATACGATTACTAAAAAATAGTCACCAAGTATTCGCATTTTTGTGATGACTTGAAGGCATCGATGAGGCACCTATGGTGTTCATAGCGTGAATTAAAGTTTTCAAATCAACTATACCAACTATTAGTACGTTAGTAGCAACTATTGACGATAGTTCGATACTCTCAATTATTAGTCCTGATGGAATAGATGAAAACGAATTTTATACCAGACTGTATTTGAGGAGTTTATTACACAAAAATATAGTTAGCAGTATACTATAATCATACATAGTTATTCTCTACGAACATAACCACGTGTTTATCTAAGTGTTTGCTCTTGGATGCTTGAATAAACACAGGGTTATGTACATATTGGTATAGAATAACTATATTTATAGTACTACCAACTATACAATTCTTATAGAATATACAACTAAATAACAGTACAGTTATGTTTTTGTTTTTATATAATAGAATGTTAAGACTATGAAGTCAGGCTCCCGTTGCAATAATTTAGTCAGACATTCTGTAACGGAAAACGGACGTATGAAGAATGTAGATAATTAGTATCATAGCACGTATACCTAAGACTTAAATTCAGGTGGGTGTAGGCCGAAATTAGTCCTTCGGATAGATAGAGAATAGCAAGATCAAGAATCCTTTCTGTTTCATATATCCAGTCGTTCCTGACCGCATCCTGTCGGTTCCGACAAAAGAATCTTAATTTTAAAACAGAGAGAGCTCCCTCGAAGTGGAGATAAAAAATGAAAAAATATGTCAAAAACAATCTTAAACTCGACCAAAAAGTACAAACAAAAAACGGTTCCTTCTACTTCGCATCGCTCGAACGACTTCTCACTGCAGTTAAGTTATTTCAGGGTCGAGGACGATACTCCAAAATTATGTCTTATAGTAAAATAAATAACAGAAAAGAAGTTTTTAGAATCATTGTGTAATTTAGGAAAATGAAACTATGATAACTCGATAAAATCTCGTTAATCCAAAACTCAGAAGAAACTCATCATCATTTGATTAACAACGGTCTGATGCATGGGTCGAGTATCAAATTTGAATAAAGGTTATTATACCAGAAGTATGAAATAAAAGCCTGTGAGTCAGAAGTAGAAGGTTTCTTTGACCTTTTCTAGATGATGTGATATTGATAAAAAAAAATTATTCAAATTTAATCATTAATGATGAAAATTGGCATTGAAATTCTTTTACACATTTTTCTGAAAAAATACGATTTTTGTCTTCAAATCTAGTTGTTTTTTGTGTAAAATTGGTGTCAACATGAAAAATGGGTCCATTGCATGGATGAAAGCGGCCTATTGCATATGGCGAGATTTTGAGGTTAGGTTTTCGCAATATGCACAGTCCACAATTTTTTTACTTTCGTCCCTTTGAAGAAATTTTATTTCAGATAGAACAACAAGCTGATTTATGCTGCCAATGTACCAGCATTCAAACTTTCCGTTTTTTGTGCTGAAAAAAATATCATTATTCAATTCGATATTTTCATGATATCACTGATTCATAAAGTTTCCTTCGCATATTAAAAATTTAATCGAAAACTCGTCAAATTTCCTCGGTTGAATATAAAGTGTATAGACCTATGAATAGTATTTCTACAAATTCACACAGTTGAATAAAAAAAAAAAATGGTTCGAAAAAATGAAAACAAAAGGAAAAGAAAATGGTTCAAAAATACTCTAGAATTGGCTTCGGCGTCGAGATTTATCTGAAAAATGTTTTTTTTTTATTTTGCATTTTTTGTTTCAATGTGTTTATTTTATTTTTGTGTTCTGTCATTTTCGTAATCCTTTAAGGGAATCAATTTAATCTTGCCGCGACCATTATGTAATTTCTTTTATTTTGAAATTAAAAAAAAAGAGTTGGAAATTCAAAAAATCAGGTAGGTAAGAAGAAGAATTGAAAAGTACAAAAAAAAAAAAAAAAAAAAAAAATTCGAAGATTAAAGAAACGAAAGAATCGAAAACGTTATGTTTGTACTTTTTCCAAATCATTATTAAATTTGTTACAAATAAAAAAACAAATAAAAAAAAAATTCGAAAAAAAATTAGAATTCAAAAAAACTTGTTGTTTTCGAAGCCAAACAAAACCGTCAAAGATAAAAGACAACAAAATACGCGATTAGCATGGAAAACGACGAAATCAACCGAAACATCGTAAAATCAAAAAATTGAAAATTCGTAAATCTAAAAATTCGAAAAAACGTTCTGTTTTCAAAAACAAAAAAAAAATATATCTAAGATAACAGACAACAAAATGCTGGATTAACATCGAAAACGACGAGGTGAATCAAGGCAAAAATCGAAAAATCAGAAGGTTGAAAATTCGAAAAATGAAAATTTCAAAATTGAAAAAAACGTTTTGTTTTCGAAAACAAAAAAAAGGAGAAGAATAAAAAACAAAAAAGTAATTCTCTCCGGCGGGGAATCGAACCCCGGTCTCCCGCGTGACAGGCGGGGATACTCACCACTATACTACCGAAGACTTAAAGAAGTTGAAACGTTGTCACGTTTTCTCCACAGTAGTAAAACTGAAGTTATATATAATTATGATGTATTAACATTGAAAATGTTCGCATTTTCGGGGTATTGGGGGGGGGGGGGGGGGGGGAGAGGGGGGGGGGGGATATCAATGCTGAATTCGTAAACGGATATATACGATCAAATTTATAATAGAGCTCGGTCGGCCGATGTCACGAAAATGCCACACGGTCGTCATCGGTTGAGTACCACTGTCTTTGGTGGAGGTTGAGTACCACTGACCTTATTAATTCTAGAGCTCGGTCAGCCGATGTCACGAAAATGCGCCACGGTCGGGTATCAATGTCGTACGAACGATATTAACAGGTTCATTTTCAACGTTCTTGCATTACATGTAAAATAGCGAAAAAACGACAAAATTCAAGGAATTATAGGTCTTCGGTAATATATGTATAACTAATTTTAGCACAGTGGTGAGTATCCCCGCCTGTCACGCGGGAGACCGGGGTTCGATTCCCCGCCGGAGAGAATAATTTTTTTTCCTTTGTTTTCGAAAATGAAACGTATTTTTCTAAGTTTCGATTTTTTTTTTCGAATTTTTCGATTAGTTGACTTTTTTGTTTTCGATACTAACCGAGTGGTTTTTTTATCTGTTTTTTAAGTTTATTTTTCGTTCTTAAGAATCAAACTTTTTTTTTTTCGAATTTTGAATTTTGGATTTATCTAATTTTCTACTTTTGTCTCGGTTGACCTTCTGGTTCTCGATACCAACCGAGTGGCTTGCCATTCCAAAGATTTTTTCATTTTATACAGATCCCATTTCTATACAGTAGAGCGTCGATTATCCGAATCAATTGGGACCGGGTGCCTTTCGGATAATCGAAATTTCGGATAACCGAACAGCAATATTCCGTGGGCGAAAAAACGTCGATTCTTTCGAAATGATGAAATTTATATATGTATACATATATTTAACTACAATGAACATCAATAGGTTATTATCACAAGTACATTTTAGTGAATTGAAAACATGTAATCATCGTATCATTCAATGATACAGAACAAAGTTAGATATGTATGTCTTTAAAAAATAATCAACATTCTTATATATTTGAGTTCTTATACATCTGTTTATTTTTGAAAAAGTCGACGATTTTCCAATAAACCAAATCGCCATTCGGATAATTGACGTTTCGGATAAAGCAAAGCGCCATTCGGATAATTGACGTTTCGGGTAACTGACGTTCGGATAATCGACGCTCTACTGTACTTATATTGTAGCCGCAGAACTGTTTCTTTCAGTCTCTAATACATAGAAGTGAGAAGGTGAAAAGTGATGACGATTGAAGACTTATATAATTTAATATTAATATTTGCAGGTCTTTATTGCCATTTTGTGTTTTAGTAAAGTACACTAAAAAATAATCAGTCCGTATATTTTGTGTTTTTCAATTCAAATTCGATCCCATTTAACATAAAAAATTATTGTGTGAAATAATCGGTAAAATAATACGACCAAATTATTCCATGTATATTAATTTTATTCTTACACGTATTAAAATTTGAAAAACAAAAAAAAATGGCAACGTAAACATTTCAATCCACATCGCTAATCGAAGCGAGTTCAGTTGGTAAAGTAGAAATTTGAAATATAACAATTACCCTGATATTAAAATCTATTCACGAATTTAAAAAAAAATCATTATCATTGATTTTTAATGGTTTTTCGGTCTTGAATATAAAATTGTACTTTTTAATCAAACAATATATATTTTGGGTCAATATATGAGTGGCCGGTTTTGATCAAACGTTGTCAAAAATGCTTCAGGCAGAAAAAAAAAACAATGAATTAACTGAATGAAGCCAAAAATCGCAAATTAAGATGACTTAATTTACTTCGGAGCACTAATTGATATTCGCACAAAAGTTGTTTGAATAAAAAAACAAAATCGTATATTCAATCCAATTCTGAAAATACTGTTAATTATCACTTCGAGACAGAACGATCATTATAATCATGAATAAAAAATTCGAATATTTTGAGATTTTTGTTTCACTATATTGAATTCGACTTTCTTAACTCTGCAAATCTGATTTCAGATTCGTGATTATAATTGGATAACTTCTTCCTCTCTCTGAAAACAAAGAAGGGAAGTTAAAAAAAAAAAGATGAAAAAATGCAACAAGCTTCTTGAAACGATTGAAAAAACTGCCACATTAAAAACTTTCTGTCTCAATATTCTATGTATTCATGGAAAAAATAAATTGTCAGAAAAATGGTGAATAAAAAACTTTTATCTCGAATTGTGAATCACTTTCTATATTGACATCCTTTGATGACTTCGAATACCAATGAACTCATGTATTTTTTTTTTTTTTCAATTGCAATTCACAAAATTGTGGCTCACTAGAGTTTTCAAAATTTTTGCATAATCGCATAATTTAACCTATATATGAAATAAGTGAGACGTTATTTTTGTATCGTGAACATTGGGCGATTTACACAGAAGCTTTTTTTATTTCTTATAATAATTTGATATAAAAATTGAAGCTGAACAAACCTCACAATCACCGCAATACGTGTATACATATGAATACCTACACAAACTGCAAGGATGTTTGAAGCACAATAAGTAAAAGAGCAAAGAAAAAGTAAAAGTCTGTTTTATTGGTCGTAAAAATCCGTGTATTACATACAACACAGAATGAAGACAGGCAATAATACAGACAATGAGACAGACAGACACAACGATGCAGATTTATATTAAAGTCGGGTAATTAGTAATCCTGAGGAGGTAAGGAAGGAAGGAAGACTGCAATTCAAGAGCTGAAAATTTGCATGGAGACTTCATTAGGGCGTGCGATCATCAACCTGCTTCTCAAATACACGGTGGCCTATAAAAAAACTCGACGATTTGAAATACTTCACAAAATATGATCAGATCTTGAAAGAAAATAAAATAAAATCTAGAAGAATTAAAATTACTCTTCGTTTTACAAAACTGAAAAATTCTTGATTTTCCGAAATTATGAACGATTCTGAAAAACAATTTTCTAAATGATGAGAAAGAATATTGAATTTTCTTGTATTTGGAAGAAAATTTTGAACCCGTTTTTTTTCAAATTTGAACTTTTTTTCGGGGTCACCTTGTAAGTACAGCGAATGCACAGAACTGTTAAATTTTTGGACTCATCAGGTATACCTGTATATAGTACAGTAAAGCTACACACATTTATTCCCATGTGTACAATGTATATCGTTGTTCCTCTTTTTCTTCTTCTTCTTCTTCGTCTTTTACTTATTTTACGACCTTATATTATTATTATTGTTATTATTCGCGTGTGCTAATTAACAGGGCTAATTTTTAATTGCCCTTTATGTATAGCAGCTATAACGAAACAAAGAACTGATGATTTTATTTGCAAACAGAATATTCGCCATTTTTTCTTTTAAGCTATAATCAAAACTTCTTTAGTATTTTTTTCACAGACTTGAACCACCTGAAATATTCGATTCGTATAAACCAAAAATGTCCTAATTTTCTTGTTTCTGATCTCGTTGAAATTTTTGAAAATTGATTTTTTCCATAAAATGACCACCAAATTTGTTCAAGTTTTTTTCCTTATCACTCCAAGTTTTGTTGATGATTCAATATCCGGATATCCGAGAAACGAGAAGAAAAAAGATTATGAGTTAAAATCATTGTTCCAGTGGCCATCTCATTACTTTTGCTCATTTCTCGTAATCATGATCCATTCATATTGAAATAATCAAGTAATAGTTTCGATCACTATTGAGTGAGGTAGAGTAAATTTATCAGATCCTGGAGGATGCTCAAAAAATACAAGAGAGTGATACTATCGAATGTTCAATTAATTAAAAAAGTGGAATAACAAAATGAGTCGTAGATTCAATGTAAAAAAGTCGTTTCAACAAAACAAATACAAATATTCACTACAAGTAAATAAGAAATAATCAATGGCAAACAACTGTGGAGTCCCTAATGACAGCCGACAGTCGTGCAAGATAATTACTTTAGGAACTTTAATTTCTTTTTTATTCGAAAAAGTCGTTTTTGGTTTAACCCCCCCCCCAAATCGAATCCACAATCCTTTACAGCAATCTGTCAATTTCCTGATTTTCTCAACTCATTAATTAATTAACAACCAAAAAATCAGTGTATTGCAATCTATCACTCGACATCCTTAATGTAGTTTTTGAAAATATCGATCAAGTCAATTAAGTAAGGATAAGAAAAAAGCCAATCCGAACAAATTTTGTTTGACGTTTCAAAAACTGAGAAGTCATATTCTATCGACATGGATTACAAAATTGATGTACATAAAAAGTAAAAAAGAAAGAAAATGGGAAATTGACTGTATAACTATGGTAACTATATTGTTAATATACCCTTTTTTTTCTTCTTCGCTCTTTATGTTTGCTATTATTTTTGCAATCTAACAATGAAACATGATTTTTTAGTTTCTGATTGAGGCGATGAAAAAAAAAGGATTTCGTGCCATTTTTCGCCAAAATTGGTGTGTCTCAAATTCTACTTCCTATTTCAACTGATTTTTCTAATCGAAGATTAGAAGATTTTGGTTGATCTACGCCTATTCATGATGGTTAATTGTCTTTGAGAATAATCACCCAAAGGTAAACAAAAATAGTGAGTAACTTTCGAAAGGTTGAAATGTGGAAATGAATATACTTATCTACCCCAGTGTCACAAAAGATATACATCCTATCGAAAATTGATCAGTAAATGTGTGCGGTGTTGCGGCAGTCCGGGTGATAACTATGGGGTTGGTTTTTTGTTGGCTAAACGATCACGCTCCGTCCGCCCCGTCCCTTAATTATGTATATTCGATTTCTGATTCGAGATTGGATAGTGAAACGCCAAAATATGCGGTTGGTGTCGATTAGAGCTCGAGGTCGACGTATTTTGATTATTTTAATGACGTATATCCGGTTACAGATCTCGATTAGCGATTCATTAATACGAGTTTAAACTGTCCCATTTGATGACAGCGATTCTTATCGAGGCGATGATCGCTATACCTGCAGGAAAGCAAACCTGCATTGTGTGCGAAGAACGGAGACCATCAAGCGTGTAATCGAGTCTGGATGGACATTTTTTTTTCATCACATTTTCGGTAGAATAAATGAATCATCTTTTCGTCATCTTTACACTGAGAAAAGAGTTTTTTTTGTTATTAACCAAGTTCTTTAACAGTTAACGAATCGTATATTTGTATATGAGCAAATATACATTTAGTCATAGCTAAGAAATCATTCATTTGAGTGTATTTCTTTGTCTCAAATAAAGATTTCTTAATAGTTAACGAATCATCAACTTCCTTAAAATTCGCGTCCAGTTAGATCAGACGATGAAACACGATAATGAAATGAGAATTTCTTAATAGTTAAGAAATCTTGTATTTCTCTTCAAACCGCACCTGTTGTTTCAGCAGAACAATCATGAAGTTTAACTACGAATAGTTAATAAATTGTGCTTTTCTATCAGTGCAGTTATCCACGAATGATGATCTTTTTCTAGACCAATCAGGTATTGACGAAGACGTCACGCCCCAATTTTTTTTTTTAACGTGATAGGTGTGACTGTTGGAATGTCTTCAGTAGTCTTCACTATTTCCACCGGAAAAGATAGTGCATACCTAAAATATGCTGCCCAAACAATGCCCAGGAACGGGTTCGCCTCGAGCTTAGAATGATGCGCCTCACGTCGGTGAATGTATTATGACTGGCGCGATTTTACTCGCGAGAGTGTAGCTAGAGTATGGAGCGCCGCTCTCACCTCTAGCGGCAAGCGTACAGACTACTACGCACGAATTACATCAAATCTTGAACCCTCATGTAAGATTTGTTAAATGTTAATAAATCTGTATTTGAGGAGACATGGTGTGATTTTTTTTCTCAACCGAATGCTTTGTCTATTGCGAATACTACGGAATTTCCACAGTAGTTGAAACAACATGTATATTTACTTCATGTTAAGATATTCTTTAACAGCTAACGAATATTTCGCGAAATTTTCAAATAAATGCGTTCATTTGGTATAAAAAAACTCTTTTCTCAGTGTAAAAGCAGGTTGATTCTGCTGCAATGATTTTTGGGACAGAATTACATCAAAATCGAAAAACCTCAAAATTATCACGATTTATAATAATTTAAATATCCCTAAAAAAGAAGAAAAAAAGTCTAGGAGGGAAAGCAATTCCTCTTCCACTCTCCCTTCGGTCTTCTGACAATGTGGGATAAGTCTTGAGTATCACCCTCTCGTAAAGGGTGTCTGCAGGGTGGTTGATGTATAATTTTTTTCCACCAAATCGAAACAGAGGTCTACTGAATACATGGTTGAATTTAAATAAAACAAATGACAGGGAATAGAGGATAATCATATTAGAGTATGGAGAGACAGTTGAAGACTATTCTTCTTCCTAAGTTTTTTTTTTCTTTCTTCTTATTTCTCCCATCGCTTCCTATTCTTTTTTTTTCTCTTCGTTCAATTCGGTAGGGGTTTTAATCTCGTAATGTCGGCGCCTGCATCATGCTTCTATATTGCGGGTCATTAGTCAACCTGTCATATTGATATTAATAGTCGAAAAGTACCTATCCAGAATATCCTTCAGGACTCAGGGACTCTTGGATACTCCTATACGGACTTCAGTCTATGGAAATCAATTTCATTTATTTCACAGACGACCGAGAGAAACGGAGGGAGGGGGAAGATTTGACGTTGTTGAATTGCCCTGGGGACCAAATTATATAAACGAAGCTTTTATTCTGATCGTCCATGTTCCTTTCCATGAAGAAATTAAAAAAAAAAAATATTTTTTTTTTTTGTGTAAATAATCAATCCTCATTTACATTCCAATTCGCTTGATTATCTCGGTGCATCAGATTTTCAATTTCCATTAATCAAACTTTGTGAGAAACAAAAAATTGAATCAAGTCGTCAAATCATTCACTGCAGAATAATTTTGAGAGTCAGTGCAAAAAGGGTATGAGGATAAGTAAAATTGAAAATTGTGGACAAGAAACTCTCTTTTATCATTTTAACTGTTCAAGATTTTGAGAGGCTGACAGAGAAAATGATTGTCAGCTATTTTTTTTAATACATTTTTATTTTTGAACTTTTTGTATTATATTACTACATGATCAGAAAAACTTTTTAGGAAAAATGTTTTACAGGCGATTGTAAATTGCTGTGAAAAGGGGTTGAGATTTTACGACATTGAATTTGATGATTTCTTTCCAGATTCTGATCTTGGTTTTCGTGAAAATTGATTAAAAAAAGTTACGAATTGATCGAAGGTCAATTAATTTACCGAGATGAAGAGGAAAGAGAGGAAAGTTGAAAAATGTGGGTGTTTGAATCATTACGAAAAAAGCTTTAATTTCATGATCACTGTAGAATGATTTTTTGATTATTATTGCAAATCTTACAAATTTATTCAACTAATGTGTTGTCTATATGAGTAATGGAAAAAGCGATTTAAAAAACCCCTTTTTTTCAACATATTTTTATACAGTCATGAATTGGTTCCAAGAAACTTCGAAAATTCTAAATTTTCACAAAAATTTTGTCTCACAACTGATTACGCAACCAAATTCATTAAGCAAGAAGAGAATAATAGTAAAAAGAAGAATAAGAAGAAACAGGAATGAGATTCTAAATTGTATATTGTCTCCACAGATTGACTGTTTTCAAAATTCCTGTCGAAGTTTATTAGAAAAAAAACCCTCTAAAACGAAATCGAGACTTGTAACAATATGAGAATGAAAAACATTTCTGCGAAAAAAAAAGAGAGAAGATTGTGAATTTCTGTCCAAATAAAATTTAGTGCTAGTTTTGATATTTTCAAACAGTTTCAAATCGATCATGAAAAGCTGTTATTTTATATGCCTATATTTGACATTGCAAATTCGATTTCGCTTAGAAAGTTGTAGACTGTGACTCACTGCCTCGGCTGAAGGAGAATTTGAATTAATTATCTTTAACGGTTTTGTTCAAGAACTGACGAAAATGGTGAAAGGAAATTTTCGAGTTCGAACAAACTTAAAAAAAATTCAAAGCCAACGTTTTATCTCCGCACCAAACAGCTCTACATTCATTTTTACACGTTGTTAAATGGCAATCGAAAAAACTGTATAAAAATCCCTAAAAATAATAAATTCTCTTTCATCATTGAAAAAATCTAACAATTGCAAAAGCTTAGAAAAACGAAAAACATTTTTGCAGCTCTGAAAACGTTATAAAATTTTTCTATAGGATTTTTTTCTCATTTTGATCTCATTTCTTTTTTCCGCGATCCGAGAGGGTTGAAAATTTCTTGTACCTCATAACCCAAACGCGTAAAAACAGCGTATACGTGGATCGTGGGTTTAAGTTAATTCAGTTGGCGATTAGCACCGGGGTGCAAGGTGTACGCGAGGTCTAACAAGGTTAGATAGTCTGGGCATAGAATTGGGCCTGAGGCTAGGCGCCCAGGCTCACCTCACCTCCGGCTACTCATGCTATTGCGGAGTCAGTGAGTCGAGTGACTCACTCTTCCCATGCTGCAGGCCTTTCGTCTCCAGTCTGCTTTTTTTTTTTTCATGTCCTTTTTTTCTCTTTTAGTCTCCATTTTTTTTCTCTCTCTTCTCAGTAGCCTCGATTCTACAACGGCCCTATGGCAGATTTTCGAGCTGAAGGATCAAATGTGAATTCAATTTGCTCGAGGTCTTTTGTTAATTTTTTTTTTTTCACGGAGAGATTTTCAAAAGACGATAATTTCAAAACATCTCAAGAAGACTTGGAATACAAATGAATCGAATGTCTAGAAGATTTGAAAAAATTTGTCTTCGCACAGATGAATATTTAACAAGTGCAAAACAGAAGTGATGAATTTATCTAATGCAAAGAAGAAAAAAAATCATTAAAAAAAGTGTGTAAAAGAGGTTAAGAAAGAAGCCTGATAGAAATACTAGAGATTTAGTCCAAAAAAGTTTGTGAGGAGTTTAGAAGAGGTTGACTCAAAGTATGAAGTGCTGAAAAAAGACAGACACAAAGTTCAAGAAAAATATTGAGAAATCTTAAAAAAGAAATTGGATTAAAATTAAACATCAAATTTAATTAATGTGTCAGAGAAATATAAAGGAAGTTAAAAAAAAAAATCTGCAGTTAATCTCTTATTACGTAGTTCGAAAGAAGCCCACAAGGAGTCTATGAAATAAGTTCACTAGAAAAGCTTTATTCTAAAACAAGATGAATAAAAAGTTGATTCAATCGATATATTAAAAATGAAAAACTAAAGAAGAAATCTGAAAGAAGTTTGAGAATTGTTGCGAAGTAAGTCTCGAGGTCGGGAATAAAGTTTGGAAATTAAAAAATAAATCTAATTGTAGTTGATTGAATTTCGAAATTTGTGAGCGAAAAATTCAATCAGACATCAGCTGGTGACAAACTATTCAATGAAATTTAAAGCAATTTTCAATTTTGACTTTGGAAAAAATAAAAAGTGAACAAGCAGCCTGAAGAAATTTTCAAAATATGTCAATTTCAGTCAGTACTGACGATGCATAAAAAATTTCTGGAAAAGGTACAAAAAAAAATGCATTTGTGGTAAATTTTCATCTTCTGCATCGTCAGAAATAAAATGTCGAAACAGATACACCAAAAATTTTACATCAAAGATTCAACATTTCTTATTGTATTATCGAATACAAAAATGTCAAAACTACCTATTGAATTTTAAAATAACACAAACACAGATTGGAAATTTTTTCAATTTGGATTTTTTCACCTCCCTTTGCCTTCAAACTCAAAGAACAACATGAAACAAGGAAATCCCCTGATTTCAAGGTATAATTAGAACAAGGAAAACAACAATTCTCGTCATATCAACAATCCACACTGTATACTTTCATGAATCCCCCCTCCCCCTGAAAATAAGAACTTTGTCATTAGTCACTCCACAGTCTCCAGTGTTTCTTATTATTCATCGACGTTTTTTCGACTCTTTTCTCTGTTTATTACCCGTATGCATAATTGGTTGAATATCGGTTCTCACGCAAAATCGACTAGAGCCACCGCACTTCAGAGTCGTCGCCGACTGGGTAATTCTTTTTCTTTTTCCTGCGTTTTTTTTTATTTTTTTATTCTTCTTCTTTTTTTCTTGGTTGGCAAGATATCCTGGGTTTAAAAGTCTCAACGCCAGCCACGCGAACCTCAATTCTCGATTCTCAATCTCCAATCTCGACTCTCTAGACTCTCTTTAGGCCCTGAGTAGGGCCGAGCGTGACGTCGCGACGACGAACAACGGCGCCCCATCGACACGCGTCTCCGTGTCGCCGTCTTATGCCAACCGGCACTAATTACCTCCTACTACTAAGAATCTGCTCACATTTCTACACGAGGATAACGAACGTATTGCGGATTACAGTCAGCACGGAATAGAATAAATTGGACCTGGGTATGGAATCCTTAAAGAAAACCACTTTTTTTTTAAAGAGAGTCACACAGTGGCGGAAAATTAATAAATTGACAATAAACAGATCAACGTCACATTCTATCTCATTTCTCTTTGAAAATGAAATATAGAAGGTCAATTTTCATCCGAATGATTTTGACACTAGAATAACTTTTTTACCAGAGATTCTTTTTCGATGATAGACGAATCAAATTGGAACAGTAGAACTAAACTTTGAATAAAAATGTGAAAACGGAATTGAAAGATTGAAATTTCGTATTTATGGTTTTTTCCACCTCGTGACGTAAGTGTACAAAAAAAAGGAAACCTAGTTTTCGAAAATTCTTTAAAGAATCGTAGAGATTTTTCACAATACACATTTTCAAGCTTTAAATTTCCTGTTCAAAATGAATTTTTGACATTCATATTCAGACTTTTTTTTCACCGAGTCTGTGGGATAAGATTTTTTACATCAGTATACATGTCTTTTTTTTGTTTGCTTTGAACAGTTTTCGAAGTTTTTTCTCCGCTGATGACTTCTAATTAACATCTACAATTTTGCAATTCAGTGATACTATTTCGATTTGTTTCCCACCGTGAGTCCAAAAAACTTTTTTTTCGCTAAGTTTTCTGTAACTGCAAAGAATTGAAGTAATTGAATCTGTAGGAATTAAAATCAATCGATGATTCATGATTTTCCAAAAACTAAAAAATTGTAATTTCATAATGAAAATATTGAATCAAAATCAACGCAGCATGATAGGAATGGGAAATGTAATGACGAATAAGAATGAGAAGATTTTTAGGTGTGGTAGATCATCGTACCTATATGGTAGCGATAATAATTCATCATTATTTTTGGCTTCCCATAATAAAATTAGGTACGCCCACCGATTAGACGCGTGGTCGGATAGCTGGAGGCTATTTCCCATGTATACGGGTATACCTTTTATAGTTATAGAGCGATGAGGCTGGGGTGAGCTTCAGCAGCAAAATACTAAACACCATGGGTGAATTTACCTTTATTAAAATTCAGGATCCCCGATGCACGGTGTAGGAGAATTAGAAGAAAAAAACAAACAATACAAAAAGAAAAAAAAATACTGAATGAAAGTTGGAGCAAAAAAAGAAGAAAAAAAAGCAACCCTATCCTCTAAACTCACGAATTCGACTGCGGAGGGCCGCCTCTGCGAATTACTGTGATTAGCACAAAATGGTGAAACTCTCTTCAGCTTCTCTTCTATACGCTATATTCTCCACCCACGCAAACTCTACTAATTTCGTAATAACAGGATTCGAGTTTAGTTAGAAAAAAAACAGAGCGAAATTTTTATTTCTGAAATGAGAAGAAAAAAAACGACCAACGCACGAACCGATTTAAAATTGACTGTCTCTACTTTACGGGTTTTAAACAAGAGAAAAAAAATCGACAATTAGGGCGAAATGGTCTAAAAAAAGTCAAAAAATGAAGCGAACGAAGCCAAGTTTCTGTTGATTTTTTTTTATAGTTTCTCAAAATTAGCAGTATCAGAAATTGAAGAAGAAATCTTCGCAAAAAAAAAATCCTCAAATTATCGTCAGGAATTTTTTTTCGATTTAAAAATGAACCAAATCTCAAAAATCAAAATTCAACCTACACATAATATCAAAGAAACAGTAGAAACAATTTCTTTAATTTTTTTTCCATTCTTAGGACGTTGAGTAAGTCGATCGAGTTTTTATCTTAATTTTTCTTGGTCACCAAAGTGTGTACGAAAAAAAAATTGTTTCATTGATTCCTTGACATCTGTTAATTTTTGAAGATTTTTGAACCCAAGAATTAGCAAAGTGAGAAAAATCGAAAGAAAACGAGAAAAATCAAAAAAAAAAGTTTATGTCAAGTTTATCAAGTAGAATATGATGAGCTGCGAAATGAGCTGCAGTGTCTTTCGGAAAAAGTTTAAAAAAACCTTCAGTGAAAAAGCAAAAAAAAAAATGTATGCATCCAAAAAGTCCATGTTTTTTCATAATTCCATTCATTTGCTTCGCCGAAAACGAGCAGGATGTGAAATACGACAAAAAAAAACAAAAATATGACAGAATGAGTCAAAATTTTAGTTGAAAAGTGAAAAAAATAAAAAAAATTAGCAAAGAAGGTTTACGGACTGTGGAAGTCTCAGGACTGTGAGAGAAAGAAATGTGTCGAAATTGAACAAGATCAAAAGATAAAGTAATTATAAAACTATAAAATTCGTATATATTTTTGGAACTTTAGTCAATTTTTAGTTCAAATTTGTCGGTCCTGTAAGCAAGAATTATTAATAAAAATAAAATAACGACGTTCGAAGATAAAAATTCCACCAACAGATTAAAAACAATTTCCAATTCCGAACGTTTAATTCTATTCTCATCGTTACACACGCTCAGAATGTTCAACGTGTAAAATATGAAGAAAGAAACGCACAAAAATACAAAAATATCCCATAGGCATGAAATGGCCCCGTTTGTTGTGAGGGGTTAATGCCAAGGGATAGAATACGGGCCCGTAGAGTAGGGGGGAGGGGAGCCCCAGACGAGACCCTTTGGGCCTTTTTCTCGCAACGGGGTCCCGATATCTGAGAAAAGTCTGTAAACTTCCAGGAATCTTACGTAGCAGGGTACCCGTCGGTAGGTAGCCAGTGCCTTGGGATTTTGGATGGAAAGGGAGGACCGGGGGACTTGGGGCCCACTCCACTTGCCATCGCATCGTACGGGCCAAGAGACCCCTCTTTGTGAGACGAAACCCTGGTCCCCCAGCCCCCAAAAACCGACGGGTGATCCCCATGCCAGGGCCATTGCTGTAGTCCACCGCATGAAGATAAACGAGAGGGTCTCGTTTTTGACCTGTCGACCATCTGAGTCGTGTTTATTATGGCGAAGCACCCCCCTTTTTGAAAAACGTCTGCTTCATGCGTGTGTGTGTGTGTGAGTGCAGTAAATGTCAATTCTTCTCTTTTTTTTTAGCTGATTTCTTGCCTGGGTGAAGAACTCGACCAGATGTTGGAAAGGAGAATTTTTCGTCGTGCATATTTCGAACACTTGCAGATATTTTGAAAACTGTCGAGGATTTTGGGATTCAGAAATGACACTAAAATTCAAGTTTACAAGTGAGATTTTTATTTCAGGAATGATTATAGTCCATCATCATCTGTATGACGCATCTATGAAAATTCGTTCGATGAAGACAGAAAAAAAAATCATAAAGATAGTGAAAATGAAATGGAACATTAGAAAACTCATATCGATGATTGCAATGTTATATTGATTCAAAATTAATTTTTATGTTACTCGCATCGAGTCCTGGTTATTTTCTTTTTCAAATAAATGATCTTCAACGACTTAGGGATTATTTCAATTGATCCAAAAGTGATTTTCAAGTGGTTCGATGCAATTTTCTAACGATTTTAAATCGATTCCAAGTGACTATCCTAATAAAATCTTTCAAACATGCGAAATATCTTGAAAAAAAAACATTGTTGCTGTCTGAAATTTTTTTTTAGCAATTCGAGAGCGTTTTGTTTGTTCAAAGAATCGTCACGGAAGAAACTATTTTCTTCAAAATTGATAAAAGTGTGAACTTCAGTGAGTCAGTTTTCACGAGTACCTATATTTGGTGAATTGTGAAAAAAAAAACATGCTGAAGTCGTAGATTCAAAACCATATGGAAAAGAAAAACGTTTTCCTTTCGTTCCACCACCAAATTCATCTGATACATTATATCCTCTTCGATACCTCGAATGACCTGCGGACAAACAGGGTGACGAAGTTGAGGACAGGATCGTATTTCTAACCCACTGCAGTCCAAAGGCATGCTGTGCTCCATGGTGTTGACTGGAAGGAAGGATCCGCTCCTGCACCCGGTCAAATTCTGGGGCTGTTCGAACTACTTTAGTGTTTTTCGGGTTGTTCTTCTTTTTTCGTTCGACTTTCTCTTTTGAAACTTTTATCCTTGGAACAGATTTTCATTTCCCAACGAGCTCTCGGATAATTTGCATCGACATTCGGGTTCATGTCTCATGTAACAGCTCCAAAAGACGATCTTAAGTTCCTTACTCTTAAAATCACAAAATGATTCGCAAATTTCTCACAACTATAAGAACATGTGCGTCTCTAACACGGTTAGGTATTTTTATTTAAAAGAAGAAAAACGTCCTCAAAACTTCTTGGGCCTATTGAAAAAAAGGGAATTCCTATTCGCAGCTTTATAGAACAACGTCAAATCATCTATCAGAGTTTTTGAACAATTTTTGTCACTAAAAAACACTGTCAGACTTCATTGATTTTTTGTTTGCTTGGTTTACTTTCGAAGACATGTTCATATCTCTTCTTTTTTGTTTCATTATAATATCTTTTCTCTTCGTAAAACCCTTAAAAAAAAAATTCTCCACCTATATCCGACTCTATGAACCTGTTTGATCCACTTCTTAACTTCCTAAGTAGGATTTCACCGGATTTCACCGCATTATGTATATGGTACGCCTGTGTTTTCCTTTTTGGGTCGACTTTTTGAGTCCGCATTGTCCGTTTTACTGTATAAGTTTTCAGGTTTTGGGTCACTCGACAAATGAAACACCGTATAGGTTGACGTAGAAGACTCAGAAAAAAAAGGCAAACGGACTCCATCGCCACCCCTGCAGGTTTCAGGGAGTCTTCGACCTGCACGGATCTGTTCTAACCTGTTACCTGCACAGGTGGGACCTGTGCCTGCGCACCATAGCCCACAATTCTTGGGGGAGGTCGGATCTCCACCTTGTAGTTAGCGGGGTCCAGAAAACTGCGTTTCGGGGTTACCTGCGGTTCGAAAAGGGATAGCGGGTGTCGAGGGGGCATAAAGATAGGGGAGACAGAAAAAAAGGGAGAGAAAAAAAACACGAAATTCTGTATTATAGGATCGGCTGCAGTGTTATAGGTCGATGAAAAGAAGGGGAGAGAGAAAAAAAAATGGTAGAACATAGAAAATAGAAAAATAATGAGAATAGGAATAGCTGCAGAGAATCGAAAATTTCAATTGGGGGATCAGAGATGAAAAGTGAGCAACGGAAAATAGAATATGAAAAAAAGAGTGATGAAATTCATATTTTTGTTCTATCTCACAAACATGGTTGATTCATATTTGGTAACGAATATATGTCACAATTGGAATCTATAGTTCTCAAAATTGTTATTTTTTTGTGCATTTTTTCAGTTGCAGTTGCCATTTTTGTTTTTCCTTTATTTTTGAAGATAAGCTTCTAAAACCCTTCGGATAATTGAATGTATAACATCAATGAACAATTTTTGTAGAAAATTTCCATCAAAAAGATGACCTTTTGTCACGGCCTTTAACATTCGATAAAAAAGAAAAAAAAAACTCGGATCGCATCTGTCCAAATCGTTTGGAGTGACTATAATATTTATTCGATAACAGTGAAAATCATACCAGTCAGAAAAGAGTGAATATTCATAATAATGATTAAAATAGTGATAATAATGATAACAAGAACAATAATAATAATAATAATGATAATCAAAAATAATCTATATTATAAAATATGTCCTAATTGATGGTAAATTTTTCAATGCCACGACTTCATATACATACCTACATGAATATGAAAAGTTGAAAATAAATGCAATACAATTTTTTAATTGTTGTTGTTTTCAACCAGACATTTTTTTCAAATATTTTTTGTCGTTGCTAAAGTATACATTAGTCATTATGATTCCGGTTGGTTTTTAGGTCGTGCCTAAAAAATAAGTGTTTCAGAGAATTTTGAAGAAAATAAGGATAAGAAGATGAAAAAAACGATCGAAACTATTGAAATAATAAAAAAAAAAACAGAGAGAAGTTGATCAGTTTATCAAGAAACGGTGGCGTGTGTCTGAAATCTTACGACGCACTTCGGTATTCCTCGTGGTCATTCTGTGGTTATACGTATCTACACAAGCCTGTTTCCGTGCGACATTTTTCTTAGTTTTTTTTTTCTACTTTTTCTTCTGCTCACTTTCTTGTTTATTCTTTTATTTTCTTCGAACCGCACTCATTCTACAATGAAAGTAGAAGTCAATACTTCAGAGGTATAATAACTATCCTGCCAATTTTTTTATTCATCGCAACATCATCGCAAGAATTTATTAGCCATGAAGAAATGATAACAAAAAAATTGAATAAAAAAGTTTTCTAGATTGGGAAGCCAATGTCTGAACGAAAAAAAATGTTTTCGATTCATTCTAAACACTTTTTGATCTACAATGAAAAAAAAAATGGTGTAATATAAAAAAAAATTCTGTGTCATCCTATGATTTTAGGACATGATTCAAAATCTGATGTAATTAGTTAAAAAAATGACTCAGTGTGTGTGACGAATTGATAAGAATATCGATTAAAAAATAAATGTGAATATATCTACATTTTTTTATAGAATTTGAAGACAAGAATCTGTATAAATATTTTTTTTTTCATGACATTGCATAAGACTTTTGATTAATCTTGTCAAATTTTCTAACACAATATTCGAATGTCGAGAATAAAAAATAAGATTGTGTTTAAAATTGTGTAAAAGCATGATTTCTTTTATCATCAGATCGTTCGAAACCCAGATAAATTTAATTTTCGATTCTTGTACTTTTTTCTTCTCGTTATCGGATTATGATTATAATCATTCCTGAGTCAGTTCTTCGAACTTTGGACTAGTGTTATTATATCATGTAACACACACGCACTAATATCCTTCTATTTATACCTACTTACAAGCACGCATCGATAAATAGATAAATCACGATAATTTCATAGACCACAACGTACCTATCTGACACTTTTTCGCGGTCTTGACTGTCTCACTCCGATTTACACGTGTCTGTTTACGTATCAAAAAACAAGAAGAAGAAGAATAAGAAAAAATATAGATCGATTCTATCGATAATTGTATGCGTCACTTATCGATCGTTTCGATCAATAATGACACTCTACTGTTCAATCACAGTTTTTCTTTCCAATTCTTCCTTTTTATTTCGATGGGAGTATTTTTCTCCGATTTTTATAATTACCTACAATTTTTGTTTTTCTCGTTTTTTCTCCCTCTTTAACCGCGAATATGCGTAAGATATAGAAAGTGTATATAGCTAAAATGTATGTGCGCTGTATACTGTGAGTCACTAACAAGATTCCTGATACCGTAATACCACCGTGGTACAGCTTCTGACTAATCGAATGCCTCTGCACAAGAAACACCTTAATTCGCGGAATAAAAGTAATTTATTAAACGGCAATTATAAAATTCAAGTTCATTTTCCATCATTATAGAAAATCAGGGAAGCTTCCTCCGATTGAAAAATAAAAAATATCCACGAGAAATTGGTTGGTTACAATCAAATAGAATTTTGAAAAAGCACAAAAATGATGGCGAATTTAAAGAGCAATTGATAATCATTGCACTAATTTTTTCATCAATATCGTATGGGAGAATAAAAAAAAATCATGAAACTTTTCTATTGCAGGTCTACAATTTATTTTTTGCCTGTTTTTTGGTTGTTACTTATATAGACAAAGTTTCTCAGTATAATTTGAAAGATTTTTGTCAATATGTCACATCTTCGATCTTCGAATACCAAAATAGAGCTCAATTGTTTTCAATCTTTTTCTTTTTGTTTTTTTTTTCATCATTTCCTCTAATCTCTATTTTTCTCAATTTCAAATACCTACATATTTTTTGTTTGTACGGCTATGTCCACCCGCCTCGAACTGCACTCTGCGTGTCGTAAATTAGACAGAGATAGACTCTGGGTCTATCCGGTGGTCAGTGAAATAGAAGCGGAATATCGTGAGTGAAAGAGAAAGGAAAAAAGAAAACTAAAAACAGAGGAATAGAATTAGCTAATCGCAACTGTAATTCAAAGATTTTGGGTATGTCCTACACAGCCTTCGAACAAACATCCCGTCCCATATCACCATGAGAACCCACAATGGCATATATACGTAGATATATGCGTCACTGTACTCTAGGTATCGAAACCGCATGATTATCTCTATTTTATTTCTTTCTTCCTTTTTTCCTCTCTCTCTTACGGTTTAAATGGGTTGACAAGTGGAAAAAAAAAATAAATCGATTCGAGTAAACTTTAGTTTGCAACGATAGGAGAAAATTTTATGACACTAGAAATGTTTCAATTTACTTCGAATCATATTTTTTTTTCAATTGACAATGAATCAGATGTTTTATCTTTTTTCTTAACTGTCAAAGATTCCCAGAAATTGAAACTGAAAATCGCATAGAAAATCATCTGTTAATTTATTTGTGAATTCCTGATGAAATACGTTAATTTTATCTTTTTTTTTTTTTTGTTAAACCTCATTCGACCTTATCGATATATGCGTCAATACCTGTGTATCTATACAGATATAAAAGTAAACACGATTTATATTTATTGACCGTATCGGGTAATGAATTATCGAACATCACACACATAAGTATCGAGTGTACCGTTTCAATTGAAATTAAAAAAAGAAGACTAAGAGTCACGTGTGGGTAATTAACCTGAGATTTGATATCGGTAGCAGGTAGGAAGGTAGGCAGAGGCAGGCTATCCCATCCGTGAATCATTCCTTCTTGAACGAATATGATTCAACCTGTACCACTGTGCTTGTACAGCTACACGGGTATATAGCATATATACACGTCAGTAATAAATATAAGACACACGAGGTCTGTGCTCCTTCTGGCAGCTGATCATCCGGTATGGGATTTAAATCCACAAAGGTGTGTCACACACACCCAAGTTGCGCAATGGAGGAATTAAAAAAAAAAAGGTTTTACTAAAAGAAACGAAAATATATACGAAAATAATGATGATAATAATAAAATTAATGCCGATGATGAGGAATAATAATGAAATAATTAGTCATAATCGTAGGAAATATCCATCAAATGTTTTCAAATGGGCGTCATTCAAGTATTACGTAACGCTATTTTTGACCATTTTTGACCCCCCCCCCCCCCCCCCTCCCCCATAGTAACACATAGTAACAGTCGCGCCTCCCCCCCGCCCCTAAGTGTTACGTTACGCTACCAATTGTTAAGATTATGACAAAGCGCTGGAAATTTTCAAAAAATAGGATCATTTTTCATCGTTACAATCAAACTGTTTGGCGATGTGGATATATACTTTTTTTTCTCAAGTATTTAATGAAAATGAAAACCGTAACGTAACGTCTGACGATATCCCCCCCTCCCCCCGTAACAAATGGTCACGTTTTGACCGACCCCCCCCTCCCCCCCTTGAGCGTTACGTAATACTTGAATGACGCCATGAAGAGATTCTGGCATGATTGAGGATAACTAGGCGAAATGATAATTTTTGACAAAAATAATTTTAACTTGAGAATAAAAAATTTTTAGTGTAATTCCAGGGATTTCGAATCAATTTCTGAGTGTAATCATTTTTCGACACAAACTAAACACCGGAAGAAAAACATAAGCAAAATTGTATATTTCAAATCAAATTAAATAAATTTGGTCTAATTGTCACATAGAGTGAGGATTGAAACTCAAGATTTAGTTTTTAGGATATTCATTGCTATATTTAATCATCATCACTGTTGATAATGATTTCCATATATGTACTCGACTGCTACGTGTGTATCAATGTACGTATTCACTATCTACGATATCTGGAGTGTCTATCAAAAAGGACCTTCGAATAAAATAAAACAATACACACATACACACACACACACACACAGATATGTGACTATAATCATTCGCTCATATGGAGGAAGCGATGATTAATATCCTCACAAATGTTGATAACGATAGTAGATAAGAGTTTGAGTGTATATATATGTACGTGTTGAATATTTACATGAGTACCTTTACTCACACAGAGCATTAGCTCGTGTATTTATATTAATACAATATTCTGTATGGTAAATGAGAAAAAAACATCGACAGTATATTTATTATGTATAAAAAAAAACCTTCGGTTCAATACTAAGAATTTTATTCTATTTTATTCTCTATTATTCGAATAAAATCAATAACACTACGTCGATCGCAATTATTGTTGCTAATATCGTAATATTCCATAAATATATTTTTTCAATGACGAATCAATATAGCATAACACCTTTCAACGTGTGACATACAGGTATAAACAATATCCCTAACCTAGCTGTATAATAATTGAATGAAAGAATTATACCCACAGATTTTAGTCGGTTAAAAAAACTAGAAGAAACGGAACTGAAAATTTGCGACTTTCTTTTATACATTTTTAGGTTACATGGAGGGAAAATCGTCAAATTTTCATGTGACGATTTCGAATGAGTTGATAATGAGACATTGCGAAATTTTAACGATCATTAAAACTCGTTAATCACACAACAAATAATTAATTTGGAAGCATTTTAGCGATCGCCATAAACAATTGAATGAATAATAAGAAAAAACAGTCTTGATTTTTGATAAGAATCTACGAAATCGGTGTCCCAAAAAACAAGAAAAATTGTTACTAAATATGGGAAACTGTAAAGCCAAGAATTACGTGTGCAAAAGTTTTTTTTTTCTTATTTTCATTTTTTTTTATCTACAATTTGTAAGAAAAAAAAAAATAATTATCGAAAACTGATTAATCTTCAATGCTTCAGAATCAATACGATATGTTGTATATGTAGGTATATAGAGCATGGTACGTATACCTATCCTTCCGGGCTTATCTACCGAGAGCGGCGTGGCACTGCGTTTCGAACAGCAGAGACAATTATCTCGTCCTAATTAAATATCTAATCGCGGTACGCATACTCGCACATTAAATACCGAATACCGAGTCGAGTATATGTATACATATAATACAATTATCAAGTTCGTCGACTCATAAATTTATACCCTATTATATACCTCGATTTCTTGAAAATATGTACTATATATTTTATAAACTTTTGGCTTTTAGATTATCTAAGTTCATAAACAATATTGTCGAAAAAAAAAAAAACAATAAAATCTGTGAAGACGGAAGCTCTCGAATATCTGAATTTTCATCGTCTTCAAACGTCAGTTTCTTCGCCACTCTCAACATATCAATAATCCAATTCTCTTCTATTTTTCAAAGTCCTATGTGGAAAGCTTCCGAAGGAAAAGTAGCTAAATTGAAACGGGCTTCTTATCTGCCCAGGAGTGAAAAGAGAAGAGAATGCGTAACAGTCTGAAAATCCAAAAACCGCAAGTTGAAAAAGAAACGAGGTAGGGGAAAAAGAGAAAGAAATAAAGTCTTGAAACTCGTTTTTATCGTTTCAACGGGGCACGAGGCGTCGCGCGACTGTACCCACAATAAAAATGGACTAAAACCCAACGCGGAGAGAAAGACAGAAAATCGTCTATATATTCGATGGGCGGGGGTCGGGTATTGTAGATAAAGAATAAAAGAAAAGAGGATAAAAATAAAAGAAGAAGAAGAAGAAATGAGACCCAGCGGCCCCAACCGGACCGGGGCCCGAGGGTGAAGAAAACGGCGAAACGCGAAGGGACCGTCCGTCCGACTGAGAGGCCTTCGACACACGTGCACCGCATTTAACAAGCGGTGCAGAGCGAGACGGACTATATGCTGGTTTTGTAACGTGCGTCGCAGCGCAAAGAGATGCGTGCATTTCAGTCTCTCCGTTCACTCCTCCCCGAATTATAGAAGTGCAGCGGAGCAGCGTAACGGCGTGGCGGCTCGAAGCTTCCGAGCATAGTGCAGCGACGGCTCGGCGCGCATCGCGCGCTGCGCCGTGCGCGCGCATGTCCCCCTCCCCTCCGCCACTAGCCGTGCACGTTTCCCTCCCCCCCTCCCCCACCAAAATCTGTGTATCCTCGTGCGGTAGGCAGCGTGAGCGGTGACCCGCGCCACTCAAATCATTACCACACCAGACCTCGATGAGAGTAGTCGTGTTTTTGCTAGATTCTACGTTACCGCAGTCAAGTTTTGTCAGTTTTTTTTTCTTTTCATCCATTTGTTTGTTTCAACTGTCTCTTTTGGTTCTGAGAAGTTAAAACAGAATAATATTTGGAGAAAAAAAAAAGTACACTTTCGATATCGTAACAACGAATTTAAAATAATAATAATAATAATTCTACTGAGTGAAATAAAATATAAAAGTTTTCGGAAAAATCGACTCAAAGTGAATTTTCGAAAAAAAAGAAACTCTTTTTTTACTGTAAAGTTCGTCGAAATCAGTTCGTCGGAAGTTTGCGAAAAAAAAGCGATTATTTTCTACTTATAAATCGTCAAATTGACGATAAACCGATAAAACCTAGAAGGTATAAATAAAATTCAGCACCTATGGACAGAGGACCGCGCGAAGCGCAAATTTTGAATTACGAATTTCAAATGTCTTCGCGGTTTCGAAGTTTCAAATAAACTAGAAGGAGAAAAAAAAACCATCCAGAGTGTGAAAATTGAAAGACTATATACCGAAAGATTAGTTTTCTTCTACACTGAACAAAGTTTACCACACGGTGTATGATTCAAAACAAAACAAAAATTGAACTCTGTAACACGGCCAAGGTAGTGTGACACGTGCGTCTGACACGAGAATTCGACGCCGCGCTGAGTGCAGCGGGCGCGAAAAACGAAAAAAAAACGTTCAACGACAACGAAAAATCGTTAAACATCGATTGTTTATTAAACAAAAGACAATTTCAAGTTGATTAGTTGACAATTGTTTTTTTTTTTTTTGATCGTCAATTTCAAACGTTCACATGGCCATCCCCTTCGCGCTGCCCACCGAGGACGAGGCAGAGGCACAGGAGAGGCGACTTCATGGACTCCTTTTGGATGTTTATTCCATCCTGCAACAAGTGATAAGGGCTCGTGGTTACCAGACGTCGTCACAAAACCGTGAGTTTTTTTTTTATGTCTGCTTTGTCGTTAAGGAAGATAATATTGTTATGATCTTTGTTGAAATTTGATCATCACGCGGTTAAGTTTAGTTTGCAAGTTTACTTTGGATTTTAAGGATTTCCTCCTAAAATGAACTTGGGAGCGTTTCTCTCAAATAAAAGTTGCGAAAATCGAAGATTGAATCCCACGATTCCGAACTTTCAGGAAAATAGGATATTTTTTTTATTGGGGATTTTAGGGATTTCCTTCACTTCGACTAAACTTGACGAGTGTTTCTTCCGATAGAAGATGTAAAAATTGAAGATTAATCCGCAGGATTTTGAACTTTTAGGAAAATAGGATATTTTCTTTTCGCTTCGTTTCTCGAAAATGATTCAATGAGGTCCAAGCATCAAAATTTTGTGGAATATCACGGAAGCGAATATTTTCAATGAATTTGTAATCAGTCATTCTCTTCGGTAAAAGCTTGAAATATTCGACTGCTATCATCATCTTCATCAATATGAATATTTTCTCGTGTAATACAGCAAAGTTCCACAAAACATCAGTCGGCTTTCGTTTGTAGATGATACAATAACATTTTTAACGGAATGTATATAATTTTTTATTTTTTTTTATTTCAATTTTCTGACGGATTTGAAACTGCATCCTTTCTATTCCATACGTGAAAATTAGATAAATTTTACCATTTTCACCAGTTGGTTTTACTGTCATGAGTTAGTTTCCGGTACGGTTTCGTCGTTTGATAATTTTCGATACTGGATTTTGATCTCTGTAAGAATTAAAAAAAAATCCTTTATATTTATATTACTTCAGTTTACAATTATTTTACGATTTAAGTATTTTTTGAATATTTTTGGAACTGAAAGCTGGAAGCTTCGAAAAATTTGAAGTTGTTTTTCACCGCGTCGCTATCTCAGTCTTTTAGCTTAATTTCAGAGGCCACATAACAATTTTAGATACATCCTAATAGCTGAGTATCACAGCGACGAAAAACGAAAAATGAAAAATTGAGACAGCACAGTTTTTTCGTCATACAAAATCTGAAAAATTGTTATTCAATCCAAGTGTCTCATGAATGTGAATCCGGATTTTGCAAATCTCACCAAAAATATGTTTAAATTCTCGAGTTTCGATCCAACGTTTTTTTTTTTTTTTTTTTATTATATAATTATGATGAGATTTTACTTTCCGAAAGTATAAGTCGAAATAAAAAATATCGCAGTGAAGATGATTCTAATGTTGAAAACACTGAAATATTTCATAAATCTGTCTTTTTTACATGAAATAGACGATATTTGTTGAGCATTTGCTAAATTCTGCCAACGGTGAGTGCTCTCAACATTTTTTGCCACGAGTTCATTAAATGAGTTGAACAAAAAGTAGACACAGAAAAAATGCTGTTTCAAATATTTTCAAAAAAGTGCACAAATACTTGTGTTCAATAAAACCTACAGCAAAATTCTTTGAAATTACTGAGATTCGGACAGTTTGAACTATTAGCGAAATTATCACGAGATGATAAGTTGTTATATCGATACGAATCGAATTCTCTAACAATGACAACCGAAACTTATCATATTGCGTTAAATTGCGTAAGAAAAGTTGGAAACAGTTTGAGAAGAAGATATCGGGTCAATGAATGTTCAACGGGGGAAAAAATATCGTTGCAAATTCCCAAACTACGTTCCTGTCCTCATATATACCACGTAGCCGTACATAACGGTTTTCTTCAGAATTCTCAGATCTCTTCCTACGTGACACGTCATCATTACTGTGCCGAAATTTATAGAATTAGCACAGATTTAATGATCTTATTTATAAATTCTGATTCACTATCTTTTCATTTAACGGTTAATTTGTATTTATTGTCTTCACTTTCTGTTCATCTTCTTAGTGAATCTTTTTTCACACTTTTACACGCGATGTGTTAATGATCGAAATCCTATTCCAAATTCCACTGCATGTTTTGTATGGTTTTATTACATTGACTCTGATATCTGATCTTTTTTCATGTGTTTTAGAGTTTGTGTATTTTATTGCATTGAATTTCTACTTTCTTGGATTTCGGAACGGATGAGTGAAAAGTGTCTTCAAGTCTTTTTGAAGATGTTTCAAATCACGAGGATCGTCTATCAGAGATCAAATTGCAAATCAAATCACATTATGTTAGATTTCGTCATTCACATTTCATTGAACTCCGGAACAGAGAAAAATAACCATTCCTTTATCCACGTGCTGAACCGATGAGTCGTTTCTTACGTACAAATGTCTGCCCACCTTTACCATGACTACTGTGTCAACTCAGACCCAATATCTAGGTGAAATACACGTCATTCTTAAATCCCACGTGATATTTAATACATTCCAAAGACTTGTGATTTTTTTCTAGAATATATACTAGGAAACAAAATACAAAAAACGGGTTTTTGAAAGTAGACTTTTTTTCTCGAACACAAAATTGAACATATTCGAAATCTGCCTATGGGTAAAAAAATCAGGATACAAAGCATAGGAGAATCTACTCAAATTTTGCCTTAGTTCTTTTGATTTCGACATTTTCTGTCGACAAAACTGATTCGAACCATATTTAATTCGACCTGAAGGAATTTGATGTTTGATTTTTTATTGATATTCATAAATTTAAGCTACGGGGGCATAGATCCCTGTCGAGTTAGTGTGTGGGCGTAGGAACCACCGCGGCAGACGTTGCCCGACCATGACCCTCTCCGGTCTCTCTCACACTCCACTCTCTCTCTCTCTCTCTCTCTCTCTCTCTCTCTCTCTTTCTTTCTCTACACATTTTTTTCAGTTTTTCTTTACATTCTCTCTTGTTCTCTTGGGCAAAAGAAAAGTCCCTTTCAGTTAAATCACTTGTATATGATGGATACAACAGATTACATCCATAACTATAACTGTAAGAAAGGCCACTTTTTTGTCTTTTGTGATTTTTTCGGCTTACAATTAGGCAAAAACAGAATCTTTACGTCGATCTTGAAGAATGGTATGGAACATAGGTATCTTGTATTCAGTGGCGTTGTTCGTTCAGCTCGTTGACTTGACTGCATATAGAGAGAGTCGTACGAGGGCTTTCCATGCGTTGTCTTCTATAGATAGGATTTTTATCGTTAGTCGTATTAGTGGCTGGTTTATATAGGCCAGTGCAAAGAGAACAACATAAGAAGACGAGGAAGAATGAGAATAAAACAACGATGAAGATGGAGCATTTCTATTTGCACAAATTGCCAAAGAACAAGAACAAGAAGCAGAAGTCTGAAGGAGTATGTGTCGTTGCATGGCTTGCACATGTGCATCTACAACCTCCGCCTCCTCCTACTCCCTACGTGGTAGCGTAATACTGCACGGATTACGTGTAGACAGATAATACACACACACACGTATTTACTCACAATGTGTGTCTAAGAAAAGTTTTAATCCCACTTTGTATGAGTAATCAGGTACTGCAAACACAGACAAACAGAGTCACTACCAACTGAAGCGTGAACAGATAAACGAGTAAAGGTGGTACGACAAGACTACAAATAAAGAGAAACAATGAATGAATCGATGAACAAAACGCGAACAAGTTGTTAAAGTGTTGTTCGGATTTGAAAAGGCAGAGAATCTGATCAGAATATGATGCAATATGAAAGACAAATTTCTTGTTGGCTGAAAACAAAAAACAAAAAATTTTTGCAACGTACACTGCAGTACAAGAGTTTGGGCTCCTAAAAATCTCCTCAAAAAATTGTTTGTTCATTGAACTCTTCATTTTGCAACATGCAAGCTTGTCATTGTGTCAAGTTGAATGGAATTCTGCAAATGAACACCAATTTTTTTTTTCTGTATCGAAGAGTCATGATGTTCGGACATTTTGACAAAGCGTGGTATAGTAGAGTATTCTCATTTTCCATTGTTTCGTTGAGTAGAGTGAGACAGATACAGCTATGTGTACCAATACTGATATAACAGACTCAACTGTCCACGGTATTACACTGTACCATACTGTAGTACCGAATTATACTATACTACCCTACCCTGCACTGTGCTGGTCAGAGTAGTGGGTACAACACGTATCCCTGATCGCTTAAATGGCCTTGAAGTTTGTTCTTTGTGAAGCAGGAGCTCTGCTGCTACACGGCTACTGATACTGGCTACTGTGCATTACATACACACACACACACACACAGAGAGATTAGCCCATAACGAGCTAAACTCCTTCCTTCCACTTTTACAATTTTCTCTCCATCATTCATCATCAAACATTGAACAAGAAGAAGAAAAGAAAAAAAAAACCAAACGGAAAATAAATTGAATGTGTCACACTCTGCACAATCGTAAATTTATCAAATTTACAATATATTTTTTTTTATTTCATATTCAATTTTGAAATGTTTCTTTTTCTCATTGTTTAGTACTTTTTATTTTCCATTCTCTGTTATCAGAGTAGACACGTGGGGTATAGTAGATACTAAATGAGTGAGTCGCACTTCACTCATAGAGAATGGAGGGGGAGGGGGGGGGGGGGGGGG
>JAFFZH010016081.1:10282-33276 GCA_018420115.1 Euura saliciscinereae
AAAAAACCCCGCTCGTTCTCAATATTTTAGGCATAAGATGTAGTTGAAGGCGATGCCGATGAAGAGGGGTCATGAGAAACATAACATTTTTGTTATCGTTACGTTCGGAGTGTCGTTTCTCCTTTTTTTACCTCATATTGCGTCGTTATATTGACCAAATTTGACCATTCGCTCGTCTTGATCGCTTTACAACAATAATGAAGTTATCGTCGCTTCATATTTATCAAAGATTGTCGTTTTTCAGTCCATTTGAAGCGTGCTTTGGTCACGCGGTGACCAAAAATGACCAAAAAACGTCATTATTCTTGCTATTCTCCATCGATTGGGGTGATATGCAATTTTTCAGAGTTGGAAGTCTAGTCGTCAACAATAATGAAGTTATCGTCGCTTCCTATTTATCAAAGATTATCGTTTTTAAGTCCATTTGGAGCCTGCTTTGGTCATGCGGTGACCAAAAATGACCAAAAAACGTCATTATTCTTGCTATTCTCCATCAATTGGGGGTTGATATGTAATTTTTATAGTTGGCAGTCTAGTCGAGTCACTTGAAGTCCAAAGAAGACCCCTTTCATAGTCCGCAGAAAAATCGGGCTGTTAGCGAGTCAATTTTCTTACTATTTTTCCAATATTTGAGTTTCGCGCTGCCCCAACATCTTCTTTTTTTCTCCAATCTCTTCGGTGTCGTGCGAAGTCGCTTCGAATTATTCTTTCGTTCAACTCCAATTGGAATTACAACGTTTCCCGGTCACTTTTTGGAGTCTAGATGCGAGTATTAGAAGCGAATTACGATTTAATTTCCTTCGCTTCTCTTCTGCTCACGTTAGAATGGGGAGTCATCATCTGTACAGTCTCTCCTGGGGGGAGTTTGGAAGTTCGCTAGCATCTGCGGCGCAGTTGTTGAGAGGACACGGAGAACTTGTAGACGTTACTTTGGCCGCCGGTGGCAGAAGCTTCGCTGCGCATAAGATCGTGCTCTGTGCCGCTAGCCCGTTCCTTCTGGATTTGCTGAAGGTGCGGTAAAAAAAACAACTGCGAATATGATAATGTTTACATTTTTCTTGCAGTTATGAAAAAATAGAACCGAGAAATCAAAGTCGAGTCTGAAAATCAAGTAAAAGAAACAAAGAAAATCTGATTGAAAAACTTTATCGATGATTTTGTGCATTATTTTTCTAAAAACGATTGAAAAAACCGACGAATCTATAATTTTTTAGCTTTACTTTCATTCAAGTCTTCCAAAAGGCTGAGATAATCGATAAAAAGTCGAAGAAACGGGATTGATACCTGTTTTCACCATTTTAGAGCACTCCGTGCCAGCATCCGGTGATAATGCTAGCAGGCATCGGCGCCGACGACTTGGAATCGTTACTCGAGTTTGTTTATCGAGGTGAAATCAGCGTGGAGCCTTCGCAGCTTCCGTCTCTCCTGCAGGCGGCCCATTGCTTGAATATTCACGGCTTGACGCCTCCGACGGTTCTGACGGAGGTGAATAAAGAGATTGAAAGAAAATCTACGCATCAACGTCCTGAATATTGTGAATTTCTTTTAGAACGGAGAGGAAATCCCCTTGTCTGCTATTCCGGCGGCTAGCGAAGCCCTTGCAAGGGACGTAATGAACTCGTATATGCCTTCGCGACGGAGAAAAAGACGCACAAAATCGTCATCTTCGTCGTCTTGCAAGTGGCCAAGGACGGAGGAAAATCAAGACTCCGAGAATCGATCAGAGGACAGGACTGCGGATTACGATAGAAAAAACGAAGAGAACCAAGGAGACGATGGAGGTGAGGTGATTCGACGATATCCCCGACTTATTTAACGTTATTATCGTCTTTTTGTCTCCGATTTGATTTTTTGGTCATTATTTTTTTTCCGATTCTCTGTGTCTTCATTTATTTATTCTCAGATTATATTTTCACTCCGAATGCGGACACAAGCACAACCATCAATCGGGTTGAACTGCTAGAAGATTTGACTCGACAATAAGGAAATTACGTTTCTCGATTCATGCGACAAATTCTGTGGAATCAAAGACCGCGCCGAATTTCAGACTCGGATCGTCCAAATTAGGAGTGGAATCGATTTTCTGAACAAATATTCGATTCTTTTCAACTCAAATTTGATCAGACATTGATATAGCTAGAATTCGTGATTCAGACCGTTTTCAAACGTTCATTTAGCTTCTATTAATCGAAAACTGACTCCGATTCTGAGATAGAATCCTTCGCTTAGTACTAAATTCGACTTTCTGTCCCAAAAGCGTTTTTTCAGTTTCCTATTTCCTAAAATCAAAGACGAGCTTCGAGCAGTATCGCAGTGTTTGATAGACCGAAATTTAGATATTGGCGAATGAATAATGAAAAATTTATAAAAAATGAATGAGATCAGTTCAGCCCTGAATGGTAACATTGTGTTTGTGTCTGTCAACAGTTACCGAACGTTCGGAATATTCTAATCACCACCATCACGCCGGGTCTCGTTCGCCCCAAGCCCACCACTCGGTGCCGTTGATCTGCGAGGATTCTCAAGCAACCGTAACTCAGGATCTTCCGGACTCCGAGCAGCCCCACTTGCACACGTTGATGCCGATGCAGCAGTACTCGCCGCTGCACATTCCTTCCTTTCCAAACTCGTTGAACATCGGCCTCCCCCCGAGCGTTCCGATCCCGATAAGCGCCTCGACGCCTGGATGCAACTCGATGCTGGGGGCTTCGAAGATACGAGGAGCCTCCGACTGCCCTGGAGTCTGTCCGCTCTGCGGAGCCACGCTGCGGCAGGCGAGAAACCTCCGACGGCACCTTTTGTCCTCTTGCAAATATCGGTTCAGCGCCAACTCAGGCCAACACACGACCAGCTCGGACCCGATGATCATAGAGATTAAACCGGAACTCGAGATCCCGGGGTACACCGGACACTCTGTTAACTACGGAACGGACAGCGGGAGCAGCGGATGCGAACAAATAGAGTGCAAGCCAAGCCCGCTTCCCTCGTCTTCGCCGCACGGATCGCTCGTATCACCTCACAGCAATATATCATCGCCTACCATCGCTAGATGAAATAGAATCCCTCGGGATGAGACTGGGGGAGGATAGATACTGAATGGGTTTTTTTTTGTTTCAAACGTACTTAATATACGAGGTTTTCTTTTCACCTAGGAGAATTTATAGAGGATTTTATGAGAATTGATTCGTTAGTTGTAAAAATTTGTCTTTTTTTCCTTTAACTGAGAATACATGAAAACTTTTTTGATTTAGATTGCGAAATAGTTATTTGTGTATCAAGGGCGGAAAGTACTATTTTTCCGAGTGTGCCTTTGGCGGCACGAGCCAAAGGCGAGTTGCTGCGAGCACACTCGTCAAAATAGCCTTGCGCCCGTGATGCGCACGATGTTTTTCTCATCACCTGGTCTGCAGAAATGCCTCTTTCAAGTCCGAGTGAGCGGGCGGAAAACAGGATTTTGCGCCCTAGGGCAGGAAAAAGTCTATTTCGCCCGCTTCTAGCGAACAACAAGTGCGAAAAACAACTTTCACAAATGTATCGAACAAAATTTTTCATCACAAACGTACGTAAAGTCCGATTACACGCACGCTTGCGTGCGTAAAATCGAACTTTACGCACGGCGTGCGGAAAAAGACGTTTCCGCCCGAGGGCGAAAAGATCTGTTTTCCGCCTGCTCAAGAGGTATGAAAAGTGGCATTTCGCGACCGGGTGTGAGAAATATACTTTTTGTTCTAAATACGAGCCGAATAGTTGAACCGTATATGAATTTGAACTATGAGGATCAAATTATCATCACTGGAGTGAATTTTGCTGAAAATATTAAATTCTTTGCGCAGATTCATGAATAAGACTTGAGTTAAACTACTCATATCGATTATTTGCAGTTTTATCATGATGAATCTACGCAAAGAATTTATTATGAACTAGTAATATAACATCAAATTTGTTAATTATATTCAAAAGAAAATTTCAAATTCTTGATCAGCGGTTCAAAAAAAAAAACTTTCGAGTACCAATTTTCATCCAAATCGAAATGTTTTTAGTTTTTTTTTTTTTGTTTTTTGTTCGTTTTTGCAGCGTATTAAATACGTGAAATTGAAATTATGCAAAACTGACTTCAGATTCGTGATCTTAGTGACCCAAAAAACCACATGGTATCAAATTTTCTTTAAAATTCGTTGATCTGTTCTCAACATATCGTAATTTTTACTGTTTTTGAACGAAATAATTTGAAAATGACTAAATTACATGACGAAACTATTATTATATTGTATCATCATATATTATATTATACCTACGTAGGAAAAAATTAGTTTTTAGAACACGTATAATTATTAAGTATAATTTTTGACGATATTTGACGAGCTTTCGTATCCTTTTCCTTTTGTCCTCTTATATTATCGTCTAATGCAATCCCGTACTGATTTTAAATTGCATATACGGTAATACGGGCAAATTTATGTTTAAATTTTAATCCCATGTATCAAAAGCTTCGATTTTATCACATCGAAATTCAATATATCGAAGCTTTTAATATTCTTTTCATATTTTTATACAAAGTAGCCCGTAATTTCATTAAATAGTTTAATTTCTCTAATTTTTTATCTCATTCCTCGACGACGATGAGTATGATAATAATTTTACAATCGTGTCGGTGTAAAAAATACATTTTTTTTGTTTACGTTTAAGAAACTGTAAATAATATACCATACCCAATAATTTATACGAAATTATTGTACGGGGAGAAATAATCTCAATAGATTTTTGTAAATAAAATATATTCATAGAATCAATGGCATCGACCATCTGATTAAAACGATCCAAATCACCAAACCGACGAACTCGAGACACTTTTTCAAACGATTCAATAATTTTCAGAAGACGCTGGTTCAAAGGCTCGAAGCACGTCCGATCAGCCCGCAACCTGCCCTTTGTGCGGGGCGATACTCCGCCAGTCTAGAAACCTGAGGAGACATTTGGAGCTGCTTCATTTTGGCAACGGCAAACCTACCAAGGGCGGCGTTCGTGTTAAACACCGGAAGACCTCATCCAACGAAACGCACAGAGCCTCGGCTCCCTCGGCTCCCAGAGTCGATCATCAGCACATGAGAACGACGGAGAGCTCCGACGTCCAGACCGTCGCTCCTTTGTCCATGGTTTCTACCATCTCTAATCTCAGTCTTCCCGGTGAGAGGAGAAAACCTCTGGTACAGTTTGGATGACGAGCACAAGACTGACTTTCTTTATTCCAACAGGCAACATGATGGCTTCGAACTCTGCGGAGCAGTCCTGCGCCGCTATGGGACCTCCCTACTCTTCGGACGGAGCGGCGAGCATGTTGAGCTGCTTGCTACCTCCGCTGTCCTCTTTGCCCTCGCTGTCTTCTCCCCACGACGTTTTTAGACACGGAGATATCCTCAGGGCTGGAGTTACTTACTACGATACTTCGAGACAGCAGTCTAGACACATTCACCGCGCGGATGTTACCTAGAAACAGTCTAACGAAGGACGATAATTGACAGAGTTGGGCGGTTTTTTTAAATTAATTACATTCTAATTACAAATTATAAATGTAATGGATTTATTGGGTTTCGGAGACAAGCTTTTGAAACTTGAGAGGGAATTGTAAATATCGTAGAGCAGTTTGAAAAGGTTTTTTTTTTTTTAATGTTCTGCCGGATAACAGAAATTTTGGGCTGATTATTGAGGAATCTTTAGCTATTTGAAACGAGGAAGATAAAAAATTGCCTTTAAATTGAAACTAAATGGGAAATAGAAGTTTAAAAAACAATGTAAAATGGATTTGTTATCAAAATAACAAGTAATTAACTAGAAGCAACTAGAGTCTGCGAGGAGTGACTAATGAACAATCTTTCAAAGCTAGTTTAATTGTACTAATAAGGAACAGGCAAGAAAATAGTTGTTTTTTTTAGAAGATTTGATCTTATTGGTCGATTTTCTTACTTACATATTCATGTTATTCATCTACCATTCTCTGTACTGAAAAATAGGAGTCAATAAAACGCTAAATTATTCTTATGAGCGCTTCTTTGTCGTGGAAATTGAATTATTGTCATTGATAAAGCAGAAAAACAATCCGAGTAGACCTGAAAAAAAGTTTTGACACAATAAAAAAGAGATATTATCGATGTAAATTTAATTTGCGTAACAGCAAGTATATTCTAATCTAAATCTAATCTAATTTACAAAAGAGGAGCGATGATTTCTTCAAATGAGCGCCTGGAAGGCGGCAACCGAAAATACGATCGTGTTAACTTTTTGCAGTCTTAGATCAAGCACACAGTCGATAAAACAGAAAAAAGTTCTGACACAAGAAAAAAGAGATATTATCGATATAAATTTAATTTACGTAACAGCAAATGACTTCTAAGATTCATCAAATATATTCTAATCTAAATCTAATCTAATTTACAATAGAGAAGCGATGATTTCTTCAAATGAGCGCCTGGAAGGCGGCAACCGAAAATACGATCGTGTTAACTATTTGCAGTCCTAGATTAAGTACACAGTCGATAAAACAGAAAAAAGTTCTGACACAGAAAAAAAGGCATATTATCGATATAAATTTAATTTACGTAACAGCAAATGACTTCTAAGATTCATTAAATATATTCTAATCTAAATCTAATCTAATTTACAAAAGAGAAACGATGATTTCTTCAAGTGAGCGCCTGGAAGGCGGCAACCGAAAATACGATCGTGTTAACTTTTTGCAGTCTTAGATCAAGCACACAGTCGATAAAACAGAAAAAAGTTCTGACACAAAAAAAAGAGATATTATCGATATAAATTTAATTTACGTAACAGCAAATGACTTCTAAGATTCATCAAATATATTCTCATCTACATCTAATCTAATTCACAAAAGAAAAGCGATGATTTCCTCAAATGAGCGCCTGGAAGGCGGCAACCGAAAATACGATCGTGTTAACTTTTTGCAGTCTTAGATCAAGTACACAGTCGATAAAACAGCAAAAATATAGCGAATGTCGGTAATGCAGAGTTAAACTGCACCGATAATGTGAAACCGACCGTCTTTGCTATTATATCCGAAGCAGATACGACGCGTGTGACTGTATCTTCGGTTGCCATCCATCAGGCGCGGGGGAAATAAGTCTCAGTTGAAATAACGTTTCAATATCTCGTGAAATAGTAAGAAATCACTGAATTGAAGAGGAATAATGAAAATAATGAAAAGTCACTGTGAAACAAAAAAGAAAATGGAATAATAAGAAATAACTGAAACAAAAATGATGAAATAATGAGAAAAAAAAAAGTAGAATAGAAATTAAAAAATAAAGTAAAATGAAAATAATAATTTGAATTATGTCACAAATAAATAAATAAAATAAATTTATGTACCCGTATATTGACAATTATGCGTTATTCAATAATGGATTTCAGAATCCTTTGCTTTATGTGACTCAATGTTTTTTTTTCCATATAACTTATTTCCTCATAAAAATAAATATCCAGATCAGTTTTCCTTTTTTTTTTTTACTAAACTAAACAAAAAAAAAATCTCTCAATATAATTACACAAGATTTGTCACAATATATTTCGATACTGATTGTACATACGTACGTGGGATCAATAATATTTTGACGAGTTAGGTAATTCTAAATATCCGCAGTATATAATATACACAAAATTTCCTCCTGTCGTGAGCGCATGTTGTCATACGTCAAACAATATCTGGCGATTATTCATGTGATGAAATCATTGAACACCTGTGTAAGCCGACAATTGATGATAATAATAATAATAATAATAATAATAATAATAATAATCATAAAGGCATAGAATTAACAGTAAAAAATATTCCAAATTCAAAGCTATTATTATTATTATTATTATTCTACTATTCACCTTGATTCTAGGATCGAAGAAACTATAAGTTAAAAATTTCTAATTCTACACACAATAAAAATTATTTTCCAAATTTTCTTCGCCAATCCGACATTTTTATAGAATAAAAGGTAACACAGAGAACAAAATTGAAACGAAGCTCTTCTCTGCACTGGACTGAAAAATATAGTTTGTGCCAGTTGAAGCTCTTCAAGAAGAGTTTCAAACATAGTTTTTGATTTGACTGGATGTGAAACCTCGAGATGGAATATATTTCGTTAAAAAAGTTATATCACATAACGATGTGCATGTGAAGCAGGAGAACCAGTCGCATCATCGTTATTCTGACTTTATATCGTTATTTATATCCTGAAAACCTGAGCGCCGAAAAAGTTTGATCAAATCCTGAGAAATTTCAAAGAATTTGAAATTATTCTTAGAATACTTCCGGAGACTTTGAAAAACTCCTGAGAATTTCCGAAGAATTTCGTAACCCATCAAAGACTTGAGAGATCAGAGTATAAAAAATCCCCGAAGTGAAGAGCGACCCTTGGATCGAAGATTGTTTCCCAGTTTCAAGTATTTCCTCTTCTTCCTCTACCAAATACAATTCAAAAAATATATATACGACCTTTTGCCGTTACGAAAAGCAAAAGGTCGTATAATGGCGGTTACGTCCTTATTATGTAATTAGACACACATCTGTAGAAATTAGAATGTAAAAAAGTATTCCTTTGGACGCTATTAATATCAAATGTCGATGACACTGAACATGGAATTTCACATCAGTTGTATAAAAATTGATTGAAAGGTCACTTTTTACGACTTTTTTTCACTGACACTCGCTTACTTATCGATCATATCTGTTAGTTATTCTGTCACATAAAATTTTACAGTTCTTTCCACACGCGTATCTGAAACTGGTTTTATTCGCCATCCCGATAAAAAAAAAAAACTTAATGAAAAAATGAAATATTGATCAATCAATTCAACTTGTGTCTTTCCTTCGACATTTTTATCTTCGATTTTTGGCTCATTTCCATTTCTTATCTCGAAATGGCAGAGTTGAAACTTTCGGAAAGATTCGAACTCGCAAATTTCTTGAGGTAATTTCAAGACTTTTTTTTCTCCCATGAAATTTGTCATCTTTATAACTATGTAACACACGATAACGTTCGTACATTTTTTTACGTATAAGGTAATACACTGAAAGACATACGTAATTTAAGTGTATAGTTATCTATCAGCTGAGCATATATGTATATACCCATATACACAGTTATTTCCGGGCGAATACACTCTCCTCGTCGTCATCACCGTCATTATAGACTATCAGTAGTTAGTTGCCAACGAGAAGACTTGACGTGTTCGCACGTGGTTCTTGTGGCCGAGTCACCTTTTCGAAGTACAAAATTACCATATGTGAAATAAAAAGTAACGGTATATTTCTCGATAACTGGGTGAATTTTAAACGCGTGATTAAATTAATTATCTAGAAGTGATTGAACGAATTCGGTGCTTGAATTCAGTCTTTTCATCATATCTCGACAACTATTGATCCTACCGTCACGGAGGTTATTACAAAAAATGAAGCTTATTAAATTCTCTACAAGAAAGGTGGAATACATTTTCTTCATATCTTTGATAGTTTTCGTGTAATACAAGGCCAAAAGTTTCGATATTTGTATAAAACCTTGTGAGAATTATGTGCGTATTCACTGGTGTATTAGAGACAAACTATCAAAGATAAGAGAAAAACGTGTTGAACCTTTCTTGTAGAGAATTGAGCAAGCTTCATTTTTTGTGATTACATCCGTGACGATAGGATCAATATTTGTCGAGATATGATTAAAAAACTGAAATCGAGTACCTTCTATTCAAGATAGTGGATCGAGCCGTATAGTTAAAGGTCAGGACTTTCAATCCGTTCAATAGTAGGTCAAGATGAAGGTCTCTACAAATTTATAGATCCGTACTAATGAATTTCCAACTTCACTACTAATTTTAGAAGACTCGTCTGGTTAATGTACACTAAATTCACAATCATTCTTCACAGACTATGCTGCGTGACATGTAGGCTTATTGGCTGATCACCACTTATGTATATTTCGTTCCGGAAGGTCGAGCGACCCAGTTCCAAAGGCCTCAATCGGTCAAGTGAGCGATAGTAGGCTCACTAGTCGCGTCTCTTTCGTAGTAGCGCATCACGTATCACGTGGTTATCAGATCCGTAAGAAGGGAAAGTGAAGAAAAGGAAAGGAAAGGAGTTCAAATCCTGACTGAAACTAGAGTCTGTCCAGAGTCTACGACGGCCTTAACACTGCAGTCGGAGCAGATAACAGATCTATGGTCTATCCATGTAATCATCTCTGGGGAAATAGACCAGGAACAAATCTTCCCGAGGTTCAACATTGACAGCTGATATCTCAGTGCTGTGTTGCTGATGAAAGTGGATACTGTGATGGGAAAACTTTAGACACGCATTAAGTGGTTCTTTGGGAAAAGATCTAGTGAATCCTGCGATTTAGTTACCCGCGTTTCTTAATCAGAGAAGTTGTAACATTGGTGTCAGAAGAGCGATTCAAGATCGAAAAAATCACCTCAAATCGATGCTTGGAGACTTTATATCGAAACTATTAGATTTTAATTGAACGACCTGAACAATTCCTTCGCAACAATTTATCGATGACGTTTCCATCATCGGATCAGTGAAACCACGAGTAAATTCGTTCATGTTATGTCCTTTGAGGACCACCTAGAAGATTGATCGAGTCTAATTCGATCACAGGAACGACAATAGCATCCAATGACCCTCGATGATTGTATTGTACGCGTGAATGCAGTTGATTGAATAGCCCGAAATTTGGACACCCCGTAGATTTTGGAGGCCTGAGGTAATTTCGCAAATTTCTCACACTAAAAATTCGTATAAAAATTTGATTCATCTATTGGATTCATGATAATGATTAAAAAAATTAAATAAAAATGACGAATTGCGTCAACTCATAAAAGACGGGACTTTCCCTCGACCAACTGCAACGATAAACATCCTTGTAACCGTTATATACGAGTGACGTCATAGCTGATGTTTTTCTCCACAATCACAATTATATATTCTATTATCGCGAAGTCGACATGTGACAGACTGTCTCTGCGTATGAATACATATGTTAATGGAAAAAAAAGCATATATATTGAAGATAATATGATTCTTTTTTAGTTTTCAGTAAAAAAGCTGTATTTCAGTCCAATCTAAAGCTTCGAATTTTCATTTTTTTGGTTCCTTCCGCAATATTTCATGATCCTAAATTTTCCGAATGATCTTTAATTGTTCAAAACTGTTATGTGAATATTGAAATATTGAAAAATTTGAATTTTAATGATTCAAAAAGCATATGTCAACTGCTTCACATAAATTTTTATGACAGTGTTCAAAAGTAATAATAATAATAATGAAAACACTCAACCACAGATAACGGGAAGAACAGTACAAACTTCTGTGTACTTTGCTGCACCGCAAAGCTGATCAGTTCGTATCGGAGAGTCGAGTATATAATACAGAAATTTATCCAGTCGTCAATTTAATAAAATATGTAAAGTTGTTAGTTAATTAAATTCCACCGCGTGCGTGGAATCAATTGAATTTTTTTATCACAAGTAATTAATCAAAATTCATTGACAAATCATGAAATATTCTTCCATTCACCGAATCTGATTCAATTTTATTTCATTGAACAATTTGAACACATCTTTATCACTTATCTCACGATATACAATGATAACAAACATAATTTCGCTAATTTATTGTCCAAAGTTCGCGTGATTGTTTCTCTTCGTTTTCCAAATAGTGAACAAGAAAGTGTGTCATAATCAACGCGTTGATGATTTGATAATATGGAAAGACGTAAAAAATTAACACGCGATTACGAAATTACCAGTGACGATAACGAACTCAGTGGCAGTGATAACGAAGAATCGTTATATCCGTTGATTCATAAAAGTGGAATAACACCACGAGAACAAAGATCTTCACAATTTGTCAAATGGAATAGGAGAATCGACGCCGAAGTCGGTAGACGACCTCTGGTGAGTTAGTTTTCCCATTCATTTCACTTTCTCTATTTCTCATATAACGATGTAAGCTAAAAGTACGCCATTCGATTGGGCGAATGGAGGGGGGGAAATGTTTGTTCAAGACGGACAAACAACATGTTCTAAGTGTATAAAAATGACGAGTTTCTGACGTCGATATGAAAGAAATGAGGAGAATTTTGTAATGAAGGTTATTTTTTACTCATAAGATATACAGGGTGTTTAAAAAATCGTGACGATTGATTCAGAGAAGAAGAAAAAGATAGTAAAAGACACTAAAGCATTGTGTGAAAATAGATAAATTGATTAGTGAAAGGATATAAATTGGTGGAGAGCCTACTATCTTGACCTCTAAGTCAGTTTTTTCATCATATCTCGACAACTATTGATCCTATCGTCACGAAGGTCATTACAAAAAATGAAGCTTATTAAATTATCTACAACAAAGGTGGAATACATTTTTTTCATATCTTTGATAGTTTTTGTGTAATACAAGACCGAAAGTTTCGATATTTGTATAGAACCTTGTGAGAATTATGTACGTATTCACTGGTGTATTAGAGACAAACTATCAAAGATAGGAGAAACGTGTGTTAAACCTTTCTTGTAGAGAATTTAGTAAGCTTCATTTTTTATACTCACCACTGTGACGATAGGATCAATATCTGTCGAGATATGATGAAAAAAACTGAGTTTAAGGTCAGACTCTGTTTTTTACATACATTCTCTAGATTTTTTTTTATAGAAATTCAATCAATTAACCAGTTATCGAACCTCGAGAAGATTCATGGCATTTTGTTTCTTGCGTCAAAAATAAATTTTGATATCTTGTGCGTTTTGGTTTTTTTTTTCAATTATTTTATTCTGAACAGTCTCAGATTAGATCAGCGTTCTACATTTATATTTCCTGTATTCGCATTCGTTATCATTGTATTCCACAGAATCTGAAATTCGGTATGGAAATTTATTCCATTTATAAAAACGAATCCGCGGGTTTTTCACTAAAAAGCATTGATGTTTCGCGGGCGAAACGACCGCAATAAAAAAATAAAATAAATAAATGAAAATTCACCAATTTCAGAAGCACTCTGAAAATCAGACTTGGAATTGTAGAAAAATGTATAATTAAAAGATAAAATGTATTTTATAAAGATAAAAAAAAAAAATTCTAATTTTTTAGAATTCAAATTACAAAAAAAAAAAATATTTCCATTGGTATCAAAATAATTACACAAATAAATTGAATTTTATAACTTCAAAACCTACGAAGATTTTCAAAAACTATGTTCTTTTTTAATACAGAAAATTTTACTTCATTTTTCAAAAATACCTTCTCACAGGGTTTTATATTGATTTCGACTTTCCAAGATTCCAAAGGTTTGGTGAAATTTTTGTGGAAAAGAGTCACGGAATTTAATTTCCTTAAAATTGTCGCCATCCTAATTTATCGATATTAAATTTAGGGGATGGGATATATACGATGACGCAAATGATCCTCGTGGATATTTAAGTAAAACTTTTTTCAACTCATAACTTTTCTACTCACCATTCTTTTCCTCGTTAAAAAGAAGAAGAAGAAGAAGAAGAAGAAGAAAAGAATATGGAATGAGGAAAAATACAGAAAAATACAGAAAGAAAACCGATGAAACCTCTGTTCGTTTTTAGATAGCCGCCATAACCGATCAACCTTCGATTTGTGTAACGATCCTTGAGCCCTTGTTTTATCGTATGGGCGGTGCTGGATACAACTGATAACATATTCATAAGAAATGATCGGTAATGCGATCTTGAACGCCTTCCCATTTTATTTTATCTGTGTAGATCATATTTTCATATCACATTTTGTATGGGTCGATTCAAGAAAATTAGAAAATGAACGTTACTGTCCCAGTTACTGAACGAGTCGGTATTATCTGCTACGTATTTTATGATATCGGCCGTACAATCTCAACCAAAGATGATTCTCGTCGGCAAATTGAGTACTTTATGATAAGACAAAATTCGGGAAAAAATCAACCATGATAAAGATGATAAAAGTATTCATTTTGAATAATGATAATCCCTGAAAGTTGTCAATAAATTGTTTAAACAAAACATTGTTTAACAAATTCTCTGGTAACGTTATTTTTTATTCATCTCAAATAAATGCCCTGATATTTCTGAACACAAATGCATTTTTTAAGAATTTTCTCACCATTTTGAAATTTCCGTTTTCGAAAATTTGTAAAGGCTGTATTTACGAAACTATTTGTTCCTCGCTTCGGAAACTTCGGAATTGTAATCTACATCGTTTTCACAAAAACATATCCAAAATTCAGATTTTTTTTCCATTTTTCAAAATTTTGAAATTTTCAAAATAGTGACAAAATTCTTAAAAAATTCACGTGTATTCAGAAAAATTAGGGCATTCGTTTGAGATGAAAAAAAATAACGTTCCCATAAAATTAGTTAAACAATGTTTTGTTTAAACAATTTATTGATAACTTTCGGGCATTATTATTATTCAAAGTTAATGCTTTGATCGTCTTGATTGTGGGTGATTTTTTTCCGATTTTTATCTTATCCCAAAGTACGTGTTATATTGTTTCCAAAAACGGCCTAAAAGTTATCATTTCGGAATCAAGGAATTTTCTTCATTATATATATAATCCAATTTTATGAATCAAATTTATTTATGAATTTCGATTGTTTCGCTCGCGAAATCCCGTGAAGTTTGTGAAATCTCATGAAGTCTTTGAGGTCTTCCTATCTCAGATTCGTTTCATTCGAAAAATTGAACGATGCTTGAAGAACATTTTTTTTTTTTTTAAATTGATAAGCGTGGATTATGACATAGTTAAGAATGAGGAAATTAATTAAACCGGCTAATCATCCAGCTCAAAGATATACAGAGACTAGACGACGACGAGAATATGTGGATTTCACGAGTGGAGGAAAATTTATTCATTAAACAGTGCAGAACCAGAGTTTCAGCTGCACTTTACCAAAACGTACGTATATTTTCATAAACTTATTGCCTTATCTATGTGTAGATAGACGGGCATCGGATGCGTGGAATCACAGAAATTTAAACCGCGAACATAATTTATGCAATCTTATGTTCTATTAATTGAGAGATAATCTAGAAAATAAAGAGAAATTAGTGAATTTGAGAATAAAATTTGACTTTACTTGCATGATTTTTAATAAATGCATGTGAAGCAGTTAAAATATGCTTTTTGGATAATTAAAATTAAACTTTTTCAATATTTCAATATCCACATAACAGTTTTGAACGATTCAAAATCATTCGGAAAATTTCATAGCCAAGGATTTATACTGAATTTTATGTACAGAATTTTTTGAAAATTCGGCTGAAAACTCATATGATATGAAAATTCGTGATAATTTTATTCAAAAATCGGTTCCCAATGTTACAATAATTGACTAATTATCGGATCATAAAATATTGCTGAAGGAACCAAAAAAAATGAAAATTTGAAGCTTTTGATCGGATGGACTGTCGATAATTGACTGAAACACAGCTTTTTTCACTGAAAACTAAAAAAGAATCATAGTATTTTTCAATATTGAGACACAAATATGAAATTTCAATTCAGTTTTTCTGGTACCAAAAAACGAAAAAACTTCTGATACAGACGGTACACCGAGTATAAATCTTCAATTAAGTACTTTAATGTGTTTGTGTGTGTGTATAGTAGTTTCGAATGGCAAACTGGGAATTAGAAAGTTTCTTGTTTAAGTTTTGCAGTTTATTATACATACAGTATAATTCAGAAGTGGATGTAGCGAACTACTCCCGAATTACAAGATTAATAAAGAAACTGAAATAAAATAACTAGTATTATAAGTAAACTTCTGGGTAGCAGCCTACGTAACACATCTTGATGTGCAACATACCGAGAGATCAATACTCGTAATTCGTGACTCGGAATAAAATCGAGGTTATCGTCACGTCTGGCTCGAAATCTAAATATATTGGTATCTGAATGGAGGCGAAAGGCGAAAATTCCATTCGAAAATTTGATATACGATATTACATTACCAAACCAAAACGTGAAATAAGGTGCTCAGACCTTCTGGATAAATTTTTCATTACACATTGAAGAATGGACTTTCTCAAAAATCACTCGTCGTAAGGTCTTCAGACACACGGTTGATCCGATTACGTCTCTCGACGTCTCATTTTCTTCGGAAAGCAATTCTTCATCGTGTGAATGAGGAAAACTGAGGAAAAAAAATCCTGTGATAAGTTATGGTCAGTTATCGAAACGTTTAACGACAATCCAGTCACTATTTTGCTGATAACTTGGTCAAAAATTTTTGTTTTCCAATTTCCCTCGGTCACACGATGGAGGATCGCTCTCCGAAGAAAATGAGACGTTGGGAGACGTAATCGGATCATCCGTGTGTCTGAAATCATTACGACAAGTGATTCTTGAAAAAGTCAATTTTTCGATGCATAGGATATAAATGATTTTTGGAGTGTGGAAAATTCGTTGGAGAAGAATCGAGAAAAGTATTGCGAAAAGTATTATTTGAGAAAATGTTTGAGTGCGAGATATTGCATCGAGCAGGAGGATTTATTCCCCTCTAGATACGTTATTGGGCACCAATGTGCCATTTTTCTGTATCTCCATTTCAACATAAATATAAATAATCTAAATAAATAAGATATGGAGAGAAAAATGTGCGAGTAAAATGAATCGACGACGTTTCGTTGCGTGGTTTATCGGAACCTCTAGATGCTTTTTCCACGTGACGCCACCGCATCCGCATCCCCGGTACATATGTACGAATCCATGTATAATAAATTTATCAGAATTCATCTCTTATATGGATGTGCATGGACCAAAATTGGCGGATAGTCTGCAGATTATGTTCGTTCATTACGTCCATATTTCACTTCTTTTACAGATTGTTTAAATAATGAATGGAAATAACTGAAATAATGAGAAAAACGTAGCATAGAAATGAAAAAAAAATGAATTTTGAATCGATTTTATCGTTTCCAGAGGGAAAAAAATATATATATACCCAGTTTCTCGAATCCACATAACCTTGGGGTACGAATAACATCCCATTGTATAAATCCTCGGTGACGCTTCGATCGAAACGAGGGTAAAAGAATTGCTTCTCAGCTACCAGCTGAACGGAATTTACTGTGTGGATGGCCGCACCCTGTGCCAGGATGGATGCCATCCTTGACGTGCTGCAGGCATGCTATCGAGCCAAACCTATCTATATATGTATACATCCGCAAGAGAATTCGCGAATTCCAGTGGCAGTGTTTTTTTTTTATCTTTCATTTTGATTCTAGATATTTTTGATTTTTTGCTATTATCGGCCTCAGATTCGTGATCAGCGAACCAAAAAACCATGTGGTACCAAATTTCGTTCGATTCCGTTGATCCGATCTCAAGATATCGTCATTTTGGTTCTATTTTTGAGAATTTTGTTATCTAAATAATTCAAAAAGTACTTAACTGATCGAAGCAAAAATTTGATCAATTCTAGGTTCAGGAAAACCGCGTCGATTGAGCCCAATTTGGCCGAAATCCGCGCCCTCGTTCTCGAGATATCGACCGACAAAAATTTGATGTGATACATAACCTAAAAACGTGGAGATCCAGTGAAAATTCAACTTTCAATTTTATGGTTGATTAAAATTACTTCCTATTTCCGCTGAAGACAGAGAAACGGGAAATTAATGATATGATGACAACATAATTAATGATTTCAAGAGAAATTCTATAATCAGTATGAAATAGTTCGCTGCGTAGCTGTTATGATTTTCAATCGAGGCAAGTAAGTATACCTGACACAAAAGTTCAACTTGTGGTTTACAAGTACCGTATAATTCGACCGGTACTATAGTAGGTATTATATTCAGAAGTGAAAGGATGAGACATCCTTCTTTGTGGCTCGAAAGTTCAAAGGCGAAAGATATAGTCACGATTTTCCTGGTGAAAACATATTTCTGACTCATTTTGCTCCAATTACGTGGTGAAAATCAAAATCGAAATCAAAAACACGTACATTTTAAAACAGACAATCAGGGATCATCGGACATTTCACTGAATTTTTCACTGCAGGTTCAAAACGATTTATGGAATTTTTTTTTAACATTCTGAGTCGGGATCATTCAGCTTTTTATCAAACAATTCATAATCAGTCAATTTCTGACGTGCCTCCAAACAAAGATGGTGGCTCTAAGCTCTTCACTTCCTGAACTATCCCAAAAATGGCTCTACCTTCTTTTTCAAACCGTGTGACACGACGTTCCGGATGCTTTCGTCTCTGATAATGGAAAAAAAAGGACGCTGATCCACTCTTGAAGTCCGATGTACAACAGTGTTTGAGTCCCAGTCTCATTGAGACCCTTTGAAATCCTTGAAAGACCTTCGTAGTCTCTTTGACGTCCTCTGGAGTCTCTGGAGTCTATGAGATCCCATTAAGTCTTGAAAAAAGTGTCACGTACAGATCCCAAAAACGAAAATGGGAATAAAGTCACCAGTTTGAAAAAAGAACAGGAAAAAATCCCACTCCGACGATGAAAGAAAGTAGGAAGAAGAAGTTTCCACACACAACTACTTACGGAAAGAAAAAAGCTTCTTTTCTCTCTCGAGGCATGATTCATCATCAGTCAGACTGAGGAACGTGACACGAGATTTCGCTCCAGAGGAGGATTCGAAGAGTATTTCATCTGGTATGTACGAAGGTACTTTCCATTGCAGTTAGTGCAGGATGATGACCCGGGGTCGTGGGACCACGGAGACCCCAAAGGCCTATAATAGTGAGCGTTGGATGTACTGTGACTTTTTGATATGCAAGAATTGGCAAAGTTAATCAGTTTTTACATATTTTGTGCTGATATTATTGTTATCTTCACCAACAATTGACATTGTACTGTTTTAAAGCTCAAAGTTTGTTTCATCGAGGTGTTCAATTTTGGATATTCAATTTCGTGCATTTGTGTTATGCATGATGTACATCTTCATCCCCTCCTCCTTACGACCATGATTCAATCAATATTCGATACATATATTACAGCGGATATAAGATTCGGATGAAAGAAGAAGCCTTATTGGGTTCTTACCTCCCGTGGTTCCGTTAAGATTCACACAGACATGTCAATGGAAGGAGGAAACCTCTCATCGAAATTGTTTCCAACTCCCGAAATACCGTGCAATATATGCACAGGCAATATTTTCATGAAAGTTTACTTTCTGAGAAGATATCATCGCCGTGAGTTCATCTTTGACGCTTGATCCTCCTCGATACGATCAATTTAACGTCAATTTTCGATTCAATAGACCGAATAACGCTATGACGATATCGACTTTGTCACGATAAGGTTGAGATGAGGTCAATCTGCCAGAAGATGAGGTTTGCCATACCTCAAACTCTGTGAAACCCAACCTGATTGAGAGAAAGACGATTTTTGCTGGCTTCTATCCCACTTCTGACACCAAATGTAACTCCGCAGCAGGTCAAAAGTACGTGTACTCAGTTTAAAGTCCGGGACAAGACTGTTTTTACAATAATAATCCTCATGCTCATCTATTAATCACAAATCATCAGCTGTTCTTTCAGCATACTAAGTTTACAAACGTCAAAGTGACAGCTAACTGACACCTTCACAATTTAACGGGTGCCTTCGTTACAATACATTTCAAAGGTCATTCGGAATCCCACATTTCTGGAGTGATTTATGGTTTCAGATTTCCATTTTATGGTCACTCCCGAAGCCTTGAATTCGTTGTTGATACAGACACAGAACATTGATCGATCAATTGATCATTAATTACCGAATGCACCAGGCGTAGGTATGGCTCGTGGCTTGAGGCTTGAGGCTACGGTACGGACACAGGCTTCGAATAATAGTTACAACGTATATTAAACAAAATTGAGTGCGGTGCGGTGTCATGGGTCTTGCATGGAGATTCGATATTAATTAGTTGTGCCCTCGTTATGCATCTGCGGCACCCCCCGATCTTCACAGCAGGTTCAATATGCGGACATGTATAGCTATGGTCATTTTGATACTGGAATGTAAACCCTACGTTCGAATTATGACATCACACACTAATATTTTTGGCTCTTTTCGATACGAAACCCTTTTTTTTATTGGTAATTTTCTGAAATTTGATAAAAATGATGATAGCGATTTTTTTCTACCTCGCAGAAGACGTCTAGCTTCCACCTAAATTGCATACTTAATATCTAATATCGTTGAAACCACGCCAACTATTTATCATATCACGTTATACTTATATATATATCGTCGAAGCGATTTCCCTGGGGGTATGAATTGCACAGGGTCTCATTTAGAAGACTGATCGCGAGCTATCATGACAGGAAAATGCATGAGGCTTGTTTAAAATTAGCCAGAGTCCTCGCGAAACAAAGACGTGTTTCGATTTGATCGATCTTCAAAAGTAGGAAACAGTGAAACTTTTTTGAGATCACCAGAAACCGATTTCTGTTCGACTCGAGTGAATCGGAATAAACTTTATCACGTTGCCTGCGGTGGTGAAGGAGCAAGTGACCTCAAATTGAGGTCAGGTTAACCTCAAAATCGATTGAAGCGAAGCATTGTTTCATTCTACATATTCCAGTCAAATTGGATCATAATATAGCGAATAGGAAAATTAATTCGACTTCGAAGTGAACTGAGTCTGAATCAAATTCAGTATTTTCATCATACCTCGACAACTATTGATCCTATCGTCACGGAGGTTATTACAAAAAATGAAGCTCATCAAATTCTCTACAACAAAGGTGGAATTTATTTTTCTCGTATCTTTGACAGTTTGTCTCTAATAAATCAGTGCATACGCACATAATTTTCACAAGGCAACCTGGGACGGGAAATACTAACATCGATTATTTCAGTCGTTTATTACACAAAAACTATCAGAGATATGAAAAAAATGTATTGAATATTAATTGTAGAGAATTTAATCAACTTCATTTTTTGTAATGACCTTTGTGACGATAGGATCAATAATTGTCGAGATATGATGAAAAAACTGAATTCAAGCACCTTTGACTCAAGATTCCGTAATGCCTGTACCCACTTGTGATCAATTATTTGAAGCAAGTCGTTGGGAGGTCCCCTCCGGAATTCTCCCCCATATCTCTTCCTCATCTCGAATATCAGGGTTCTCCCAGTGAATGGGGATATATTGCCGCGGAGATGGAAGGAAGCTGGGAGCGCATAGGGGCTGGTGGCTGATATTCGCGGTTGGTGGTATTAGACATTCGCTATAAGCTTAGAGTATAGAGGAGAACTTGAGGGATTCGTAAATTCGCATAAAGGGGGTTTCGCATCGCAACGACGATGTTCTACTTTACCTCAAGGAGACATCTTGATGGTTTAGTGTCCAATATATCCAACGAAGATTTGCACCGTGTTAAAACACTTTATTAGTTCTTGTCTCACTAGGATGTATTATATCGCCAGTTTAGTACTCAATTTCACATCATATATTATGGAAAACAGAACAGTTCAAAACCAGTATCACCGAAGCTGAGGAGTTTACCTTCACTTCCGCTGACTTTTTCAAATCTCACTTGTCGTAAGGTCTTCAGACACACGGTCTCGACGCCTCATTTTTTTTCTGAGAGCAATCCTCCATCGTGTGACCGAGGGAAATTGAAAAAGAAAATTTTTGGACCAAGTAATCAGCAAAATAGTGACTAGATTGTCGTTAAACGTTTCGATAACTGACCATAACTTATCACAGGATTTTTTTTTCTCAGTTTCCCTCATTCACATGATGAAGAATTGCTCTCCGAAGAAAATGAGACGTCGAGGGACATAATCGAATCAACCGTGTGCCTGAAACCTTACGACAAGTGATTTTGACAAAAGTCAATTTTTCGATTTCTAATGAACTTTACATGGCGTCCATTTATCTTCTCAACTCTCTAAATCTCCTTTTTCTTCTTCGGAAGAGAAAGTGTCTAAAAAACAAAAGAAAAGGAAAAGAAAACAAATTTTTTCAAAGTTCAAAGTAGAAGAAGAGTGACATCCACGGCGTCGACACGCCGCCGGCTAAAGTGTCGTCGAGTGTTTCTAATCTGACAAGCGCGTGGTGATAATCCGGGACGACCCGAGCCTCCACGTATTCAGCAGTCCGGAAGGGGTGCCCGGAGGCAAGTTTATACGAGGGTAGAAAATTCGACACCCTCGTCGACTGATAAACTTTTCAATCCTTGTATCGAATCAGAAATTCTTCGACCTGTCTCAAATTTCAAGATGGATGATTAAAATTTTCTACTCTAGCTCAGGTGGTAGCGTCCTGGGTATACGTCCAGTATGAGGCAGGATGTACATCGCCCTGGGTCATACCTGCAGGCAATATAAGTGGATATTGAAATATCCTTTGAGGAATTTTCCAATCACACATTTTCTCGAACCCTGACCCACCCTGAAGAGCTCCTTTCGATATTCGCTTCTCACAGTGACCCCTGGCCATTCTGTAAAGTGACCTCCTCGTCCATGTGTTTGCGAGATGACAAAACGTGAACCAACACGAACCCAATCGGAACGACGCACGTCTGTGTGTAATCGTAGTCGATAGGCCATCCTGTGTGAGTGCGGGTTCGGTCTGCAGGCTTTGTACCCACGACGTACAATACGTGCTCTATGGGTCTCTACCCCAGATTCTTGATTCTAGAGAATCCCTCGGGCGACGGGCGACGGTACCGGAAATCGGAAAAGGCAGTGCAGCAGGGACCGACGTAACATGAATACGCACAGTTTCCAGGAACCGGAGCCATCCTTTGGAGAGAACCTGTGTACCGCATCAGATTATTACGTTACACTATTCTATGGCAGTCCGCACATTGTCTACTTCCATAGATCGAGTTTACGATCTTGATGGCTGAATGGGTGCAGGACAGGCTGACATCTGTGCAACGGATTCTGTCTTCTGGTACCAAAACTGAAGAGCAAGAATTTTTCAGGAGAGTCTCGTTTTTTGGAATGTCGATAATTTCCCGTTAGAAAGAAGAACACTAATGAT